>LPNX010826811.1:204564-220419 GCA_001517045.1 Pseudotsuga menziesii
CTAAAAATATCAACCTACTGAAAACTGCCCGAAAATATCAGATTGTTTGAAAACTGCCCAAAAATATTAGACTGCTGAAAACTGCCTGAAAATATCAGACTGCTGAAAACTGCCTGAAATATCAAACTGCTGAAAACTGCCTAAAAATATCAGACTGTCTGAGAACTACCCAAAAATATCAACCTGCTGAAAACTGCCTGAAAATATCAGACTGTCTAAAAACTGCCCAAAAATATTAGACTGCTGAAAATTGCCTGAAAATATCAGACTGTTGAAAACTGCCCGAAAATATCAGACTGCTGAAAACTGCCTGAAAATATCAGACTTTTGAAAATTGTCCGAAAATATTAAACTGCTGAAATCTGTCCAAAAAATGGAATGTTGAAGATAACTGTGCAAAAATGCGGAAAATGGACTTTGCTGCTAAAACCCCAGCTGAGGGTTTGAACATAAGATAGTCTTCTTCTCCTGTGAGAGCAAAAGTGTGTGTAACAAATGAGAAGGCTTGATCTTCTTTTATAGCCTTTGTTCACCTCTAAGTGGACAAGATTAGGAAAAATAAAAATAATAATAGTTTTATTCTTTCCCTAATTTCACTTTCACTTTTACCAAAAAGGTACTTTTATTTTTTCCTTTGACTTTTATAAGAAGTCCTTCTTTAATTAAGAAAAATAATAATAATAATATTTTTATTCTTTTCCTAATTTCACTTTCACTTTTACCAAAAAGCTACTTTTTTTCCTTTGACTTTTATAAAAAGTCCTTTAATTTTGTTTTCCACCTGTGGTCTTTTTAGGTGGACAAAATTAGGAAAGATAAAAATAATAATATTTTTATTCTTTTCCTAATTTCACTTTCACTATTACCAAAAAGGTACTTTTATTTTTTTTCCTTTTTGACTTTTGACTTTGGCCTTTTACCATGTGCCCCTGTGGTCATTACCTGTGGTACTTTTTTATTTCAAATGTACATCATCATAAACCAAGAGAGTTATTAATGCTTTTATCTCACACACTGTGTGACACCTAGATCTGGTACTAGGGTAACTTAACCAAGGGTAGCTAATCCTTGGAGAAACACACCAATCCCATAGATCAAGGGTCAAAGTGCCACACACATGCCTGGACCCAGTCTAGGGCTTACAGTGTCTTCATTCTCCCAGAGAATGGCTACTTAGAACTAAGCTAAGTCTACCAGTCCCAAACTGGTCTACATCGTGGTCCCGAACCAGATGTCTACTCAACACAAGGTTGAGTCTACCCAAGGCAGATATGGGTTTATATCATGGTCCCAGACTAGATATCTACCATTCAACAAAATGGTCACTCTACACTGGGTTGATTCTTCACCGTGGTCCCGGACCAGGTGGTCCCATTCTCCGAAGAGAAGGGCTCTCGATGCTGCTCAGAAAATCAACATGCATAACCCTCCATATCTAGTTAGAGAAATAAATTTTCTTGGCATATGTGTCTCTATAACTATTGAAATATACCTTTATATGTCTCAACCAATTTCTTAGTCGACAAGGGTTCATATGGTCATATAATGCTTAATCTTCCCCTTAGCTTTGACTTTGAACGAGCTGTTGGAAGTTTGAGGGTCATATCCCTAATGAAGTTGTCTTCCACTTTGTCTTGGGATTGTCTGTTTTATCCTTGTCATCTTCATAGGACTTCACTTCTCAATGGTTGATTGCCTGCCAATGCATAGAACAAATCCTGAAATAGTTTTGCAATAACTTCTAGTTGTGACTCCAATTTTCTGCATGAGAGATTACCTATCAGAATAATTGTGAGACGGTTTTGTACGAGTAATACGACCAATGTTGTAAGAGTATTGGGTAGAATATCCACTAGAAAAATAGTGGAGAAGAGTTGAAGGGTTGCTACATGATTCCTCATTGAGAATTGTAACTACTGCCATGAAGAGCGGAGTATCACAAATTGAGGTGAAAATATGCCAAGTTGCAGGAAATTGTCAGAGTGATGTCATGGGCATGGAGTTGTTTGTTAAGACACAGTGTGACAAAGTTGAGATGCTAGTGCTATCTGTGAGAAATTGTGATTTCCTATGAAAATTTGATGCCAAGTATGGTTTTCATTAATAGGAGAGACACCATAGGTGAACATTTGTCCATGAGGTAGTCACCATCTGTGCAAAAGGTGTGAGCATTTTTCTTGGCTGGAGCCTCCAAAGTTCCAAACAAGAATCTAGATTGAGGAAGATATGTGAAAGTGAAGAGTGCTACAAACTAGAGTTTGTCCATCGGTATGTGGAGTTATTGAAGGGAGTTGCGTTGAGTTGATGTTGTTGAAGAGAAAAATCCATGACAAATTGTAATTTTCCAATCCTTACTAATCAACAAACATGAATTATATTACCCAACTAACAAACAATGAGGTATTGCTGAAAAAATCAAGAGATGATTTCAATGTCATTGTGAGGAAATCGCCATCGTTTATATGAGTTCCATCTTGCTCATGAAGAGCCCAAACGTTATGAGAATTGTTAGTCTATATTAATTAAAAATCGTAGAGTAGGACTATCAATGCCAACTACAGGATTTGTAACCGTGGGTATTTGTCAACCCCATGACAAACTGAAGAATGTGACCACTACGGAGATATCCTAAGCCAAAAGAGACAGACAACAGAAACAAAGAAACATGATGTATGAGGCTAGAATAAACCCTAAGTATGTTCATAATCTCATAACAAAAGATATATATTTGTTTCGTTTTTGTCAAGAAATAAGCCATCCATCTAACCATCAAGGAATCTTCCAATTCTTTTTTATTATAATGAAACTGATGACGTTCTCCATTTCTAGCAGCAGAAAATGACCCTATGTCTTTCTTTAGTGGTCTTTCAGTTTTTTCTAAAGCCTTTGTTTGTTGATCTTCTAATATCTAAAGAGATTTGAAATATTTTCTCTGATGTGGACTTCTTTACAATTCACAGGGTCTACCCAACATTATTTTCATTGGAGTAATTGACTCATCAAGATATCTCACAGTATTCAATTTGGAACTGCTCCAAAGTCTAGGATTCCTTGAAAACATCTCTAAAAACCTTGCTATAAGTCTTCTTCATCCAAGTTCATCCCAAGAAATACGATATTATTTGTTATTTTCTCATTCAAATCCCTATGCCACTATTACATGTGAACCTTTTTCCCACAACAAATCGTTGCTATAGAAACACTTCTCTGTCGCTATAGCGACGTATCGAAGCCCAAAATTTCATTGGAAAATTATCGTCGCATTAGCCACACTTCGAATATTCCCTCGATATAGCGACACCACATCGATGACACGTGGTGATTGTGTCCTATGCATCGAAAACATATGGGTGTCACTATAGCGACATTTACGTGTTGCTAGAGCAACGTCTTGGAGGCTCTATAGGTATGGAGGACTATCGCAAATTTATGCACCTAATTCATTATGCATCTCTAGAGTGATGTCTTGTTGTCGCTATAGCAGCGCACATTTGTCGAAATAGCAACGTCTTGGAGTCTCTATAGCAACGGAGGATTGTGGAAAATTTATGTGCCTAAGTCATAATGTGTTGCTAGAGAGACATCTTGTTGTCACTATAGCGCCACACATTTGTCAAAATAGCAACGTCAAGGAATCGCTATAGCAACAATAGTTCGTGGAAAATTAGAAGTGACTAAGCACTAATGTGTCCCTATAGCGACGTCACTATGTCGCTATATCAACAAAAGGAACGCCGCTATAGCGATGTTTACTAGGTATGTTTAAAAAAATATATAGAATTCGTAGCAAAGATTGTATTTCAAATCTAGGCATACCTATAGGCACTTACAATGATGTTCTTAGGCAATGAGTATTAGATACTAAATTTCCTACCTCATACAACTTAACAAGTGCAATATTTCAGCTCTATGTTATGCTACCTTGGAATATGAAGTGTGAACCATTCCCAGCCTAGAATAAATGTCATTATCATCCTCAACAGTCTTTGCATACCTTGATTGTGATGGAATCTGGAACAATGATAGTGTTCTAATTGTTTAGTACACACTATATTTTCTTGTTTATCATAGCTATTCACAAATCCCAGAAAAATGGTTTAATTCTTATAACACTGTTGATCTAACAACATACCCATAAAATACTGGTCATTCAATGCCAAGAATAAGGCCCAATTGTCTAAAGTAAAACAAGCATTCCTTCACAATCACTACTCAAGCAACGTCACAATGGAAGATCCTGATAGAAAATATAACTATTAAAATGACCATCAAAGATAAACTCAAAATGTGAGCCTAGAAAAACAACATAGAATACTGAGATTATCATAAAGACAAGTAAGATGTTTTTGCAGAAAAGAGCTTCTATTTAAATTGATCTAAGAAAACGGTTGTAGATCAGATAGAAGATTGATGGTTTGTATATTGGAGCCTCAATTATTGAGTTATTATGAGTTTCAACTCACTTCCAAAATCAATTCAAAGACACTTGGAGAATTTCAACCCAAAGCATAAAAACATAACTAAGCAATGGAATTGAGTGTCATTGCTTCCTCCAAGTGTGTTTAGGAAAGGATGATATGTCCACGATTCCCAAACTTTTGGTTTGGACAGTTTTCAAAATTTTACTCTCTAATGCAAAAATTGCATTGCTTGTTACTAAGAAAAACCCTAGTTGCAAATATTGTCAAAATAGAAAATGGTTAATCCATGGACTCATGGTAGAGTGGTGTCCATTGCAATACTCCTATGTCACGATTCCAACTGAACTGAAATGTTTCCATACAATCCTTGGTTTTATTAAATTATGATAAGTTTCAATTCACTTCCCAAAGTCCTTCATGGACAGTTAGTGAATTTCAACTGGGGGAATCAAAACCAAATTGAGCAATGAAATTGAGTGGTGTAACCTACTAGAAGTTTTTTTAGCAAGGCCAATATTACCATGACTCCCACACCCTCATTTTGCTCAATTTACAAAAAATGACACTCTAATGTAAACACTGCATTGTATGTTACTAAGCAAAATCTAGTTGTGAAAATCATCAAAATATAAAATGATTGGTCTATGGACTCATGGTAGAGTGGTTTCCCTAGACCTGATATGATTTCACAATTCCAATGAAAGTGATGGTTTGTCCATCTGATACTTGGTTATAAAATTATGATGATTTTCATATTGCTTCCCAAAGTCATTAGGGGACAGTTGGTGAATTTCAAATGGGGGCATAAAAACCAAACCGAACAATGAAATCGAGTGTCGTAACATCGTACAAGTGTGTTTGGGTGAGGAAAATATCAACATGATTCCAACACCCTTGTTTGGCATAGTTTTAAAAAATTTACCCTCTAATGTAAAAATTGCACTGCATGTTATTGAGAAAAACACTGTTGCAAAAATTGTCTAAATCGACAATTATCGATCCATGGACTCATGATAGAGTGGTGTCCCTAGAGGTAATATAATGTCACAATTCAAATGGAACTAATGGTTTGTCCAACCGAGACTTGCTTATCAAGTTATGGTGATTTTCAACTCACTTCTGAAATTCATTTAGGGACTCTTAATGAACTTCATCCATGTAATAAAAACAAAACTGAGCAATGTAATGAGTGTCGTAACCTCCTACAAGTATGTTTGGGCAATGCCAATATGACGAAAATTCCTACACTCTTATTTGGAAAAGGTTTCAAAAATTTACTCTCTAATGAAAAAATTGCATTGCATGTTACTGAGCAAAACCTACTTTGACAATCATCGAAATAGAAAATGGTCAATAAATGGACTCATGGTAGAGTGATGTCCCTAGTGGTAATCTAATTTCACTATTCCAACAGAACTAATAGTTTTTCCATTCGATCATCGATTATCGAGTTATGGTTATTTTAGTTTCGTTTCCCAAATCCTTTTGAGGACACTTGGAGAATTTCAACCATGGGAATACAAACAAAAAAGAGAATTAATCTATTGAAAAGGAAAGCAACAGAGAAACCTGTGTTGAAGTTTCCATACTGGTGCGGATCAATAGCCTAGAGAGGAGGATATTATTCATGCATCCCTTGAGGGATCTGTTCAATGCTCAGAGCTACAACCTCCCTTGAGAACCATCTTTTTTGTGATGGGGATTTTGAAAACCCTAGGTGACCATTTTTTGCTATATGTCATGTTCCATAGCAACAATGACATATGACGAGGATCCCTTCATAGTCCAGAATTTGTTTCCTAACAGAGTCACCCCAAATAAGATTAATGTGTTCTCGGAGATCTGTTTGAATGTTTAAAGAGGTAAGTGTTTGTGCTACAATTTTCCTTCTTGTCTTTAGAAAAGAAATATCATCCTCCAAAAAGACTCCAAGAGCACTCCCCAAATCATGAAGCGAGTTTGGGTTCCAAAATTACCAGGGGAGTCCCAGAAGACGCACCCAAACCGACATAGTGTCCAGTCTCTCGCTATCCACGTCAAAGAGATGAGTCGGTTTTTTTAACAGAATAGGAACATATCCATATCTCCACTATCTTGCAATAATTTTTTCAACATCACTTGCGTAGTTGAATCTAAATCCAAACCACCCCTTTATAAGGGCATCCGTTTCTAATTCATAGTTGAGAGCACTTGACCAATTCTTCATGACCCAAATTTCCATATCCTTCGAGCTAGGGTTTCGCCCATGAATTTTTCCCACCAAAACAGAGTCTGCCATAGGCCCAACATCCTCTATCGACATGTTGAAACCACATATGAGATTAAGAGGCCCACTGGTTGAGGAGAGGCAATTGTTCTTGCATTTTTTGCTAGGGCTCTTTGATAAACCCCTGCTGTTGCCTTGAATTTCCGCTTGTGGCTCTTTGTCGGTTCTGTTAGATCCCGAATCAGGTGGTGTCCCTAGAAAATACTTCGGTTGCAAAAAATAATTAATGTAACCCTATGGGATAACAACGTCTCCTTCATCTGAGGCCGATAAGGGAGGTAGGGAAGGTGGAGTTGGACGAGATCCCAGCCATCCCGATTCCAAAAAATCCAAATCATTGTACAAAAACTACTTCGTAGATGGAGTAGGGTTCCAAAGAGGGTCTAAGAAGGGTTCTGTGTGAATGATTGTGGCATCCGCAGATAGTGTAGACCCTCTTTCTTCAAGAAAACTTTGAGGAATAAGAGAAAGAGGGCTTCCCCCAAGCCTTGAATCTAGGGGTCTTACTGTTAGTGGTAACATCAGCGGTTCTTCTGGTTGTTGCGACGGGAGATCCAACAGGTCGTTGTTAGCCCTAGATGCCATTGAGGAAGCATTTGAAGCGACGGTACCACCTGTCAGTATTCCTGGTTCCACCGGGTTGATTCTGAAGTTATTGATCGTGTGGGTGAAAGACAGGAGAAGTATACGCGTTAACCAAATCGGCCCCTACCTGCCAGAATCTGACAGAAAAGGAATTCCTGAAAATGCGATTTTGAGTGTTCAATTTACGATTTCAAAAATTTGCGTCGTCTTAAAATTTCGCATTTAGCTTGCAGTAAGAAATTATGATTGCAAAATTGAATAATAAACTAAAACTTCATAATAAACCAAAACTGCAATTCTTACTAGTAATTTTAACCGCATTCAATCACCCATCTGACGAAGATACAGGGTGAGGTAACTAGAAAACCTCCTCTGCAACCTTCGAAACTCCTCTGTGACCTCGGGCCTAGTTTGTGGGTGAGGTAACTGGAAAACATCCTATGCAACCTTTGAAACACATCTATGACCTCGGGCCTAGTTCGTGGGTGAGGTAACTCGAAAACCTCCTGCAACCTTGAAAACTCCTCTGCGCCTCAGTTGTAGTTCGTGGGTGAGGTAAGTGAAATATGCCCATGAGGTAACTAGAAAACCTCCTTTGCAACCTTGGAAACTCCTCTGCGACCTCGGCCGTAGTTCGTGGGTGAGGTAAGTGAAATATGTAAAATTTCAATGTCGCGGTAGGGGGAAGGTAAGATTGATAGTTTTAATTGTCTGTTGTTTTTAACTTTTTTGTTTTTGTTTGTTATTTATATTTATTATTTTTAATGTTTATTATTACTTTAATGTTTATTATTATTTTAATGTTTAAATTTTTAATGTGATTTATTACCTTACATTGAATCCAATAAGTCCACTATACCCCTTCAGGAAAGGATAAAGACAAGGACTTATTCCAACAACACGGAGGCAAGGTAACAGAAACTGCCGACATCAATACTTATGATCATCATCATCATCACCATAACCACCATCTTGATCATCATCATCATCATGATAATCATTGTCATCATTATCATCAACATCAAGAACATCATCATCATCATAAGCATTGTCATTGTCATCGTCAATGATCATCACCATCGTCACAAACAACATCATCATCATTATCGTCATCGTCATCATTGTCATAAACAACACCATCGACATCATCATCATCGTTAGTGATGATGATGATGATGATGTTGATAGCGAAATCATCGTTGTCGTTGTAATCAGCAGGATTTAAATCATGAGCATTGTCTTTATGGCCATCATCGTCATCATAGAGAACATCATCATCGTCAATAGAACCTTTCCTGAAAACAAATTGTCATATGCGTGTAATATGGTGACCATTTCGAAGTTTGACACACAGAGGATGCTTAATAAAGTCCACTATACAAAAGACTTGAGACACACATAAGTAAGTAATAAGGTTAGATGGAATTCATTGTATAATACAATTTTTTTATTACAAATCTTTAAATCCTAAAAATGTGTAAAATTCAATTAATTACAACCTTGATCAATAGGAAATTGAATAGGAAATTGTTCTTGTCTTATTATTATTTTTTAAATGTCTTCTAACATATAAACCATTTTTAAAAAAATAATTAGGATTATTCAATATATCCTAGAGTGGGTAGTCACAAATTATGGATTACATGTGTTAATGCACACATAAATGAAGATAATACAAGATGAACATAGTTCCTATGATATCTCTCCATATCATTTATGTCATCGTTCTCATCTATACTAGTACATGTGAAGGAATCGTCGGCGCTAGGATGAACATGATTATGCTGATTGCTATTATTCTAATGAATATGAACATGATGATCATGATGATGAAGATGATAACATTGATGATGACGATGATGATGATATCATTGATAATGATGATGATTATAGCATTGATGATGATGAGGCTAAGGATGAGGATGAGTTTGTTTATGATGTCGATAATGATGATGATGAAGATGGTGATGATGGTGGTGATGATGATGATTATGATGATGATGATGATGATGATGATGATTATGATAGCATTGATGATCATAAAGATGATAATGATGATGGTTTTGATTATTCTAATGAGGATGACCATGATCATGATGATATCTATTATTCTAATGAGTATGAACATGAAGATGATACTGGTTGTGATTATTTTAATGAGGATGACCATGATGACAATGACTGCTATTATTCTAATGAGAATGAACATGATGATGAAGACGATAACATTGATGGCGATGATGATGATGATAACATTGATGACGATGATGATAATAACATTGACAATGATGAGGTTGAGGATGAGGTTGATTATGATGTTGATGATGACAATGGTGACGATGGTGATGATGATGATGATGATGATGATGATTATGATTATGATAGCATTGATGACCATAAAGATGAAGATGATGATGGTTGCGATTATTATAATGAGGATGAACATGATGATGATGATTGTTATTATTCTAATGAGTATGAACATGATGATCATGATGATGAAGATGATAACATTGATGACGATGATGATGATGACGATGAGATTGAGGATAAGGATGAGGTTGATTTTGATGTCGATGATGACGATGATGAAGATGGTGATAATGGTGGTGATGATGATGATATTGATGATGATGATGATGATGATGATTATGATAACATTGATGATCATAAATATGAAGATGATGATGGTTGTGATTATTATAATGAGGATGAACATGATGGTTGTTCATCCTCATGATAATTACCTTTCACTTTATGTGTTCTATCTTTCCCCAACAAGACCTCCCCTTCATATTTGTTGATGGAGTTTATTTGCAAGTGTTTAGCGTTATGTCACTATAGCGATGAAATTATGTCTTCATCGCAATATAGACGAACTTTCGTTGATATAGAGACAAACTGTCATTTTCGTCATAGTAGCAACAATGATCAGGGGACACAAGAATATTTCTTCATAATATTAATCAATTTATCCACAAAAATTACCATTTTAACTTATTCATTGAAATATTTCGTGGAAATTTTGAGCCAAATGTACTAGTGTTCTTTATCAGGAGAGTTATGTATGCATGTGTTGCAGAGGCTGCAACTGATTTAGTGGAGCCAGTGGGAACTGGTGTGACTGGACAGGATGATCCATACAAGATTTATGTAGATGAAAATTCTTATACTAAATGCTTTGATAATGACAAGAAGTCAGTTAAGGGAAATGATAAATGTGTCAAAGTAGACACATTGATCCAAAAAGAAGAAACATAAACAGGAGGTAGTAAGAAACCTGTGGTGTCTTCAGATTCATATCAATCCTTTATAAGGTTTTCTTCAGGTCCTACTAAATGGGTAGAGGAGAAGAATATGGGTCAATGGTTTGAATATTCAATTTCCTCTAAGCATATGGATAAATGGCAGATTGGAGATAAGGATGAGAGGAGTGCACATGCTAAAATGTATACTGAATCATTGACTGATCCAAATTGGAAGAACAAAAGCTACAGAGCGTGACTACACCAACGTTCCCTTCTCCAAAGAAGCAAGATGTTTAAAATTTATCTTCAAGGAAAATCAATTCAATTAGCACACCTCCTATCAAGGATTATGTTGCACAAAAGGGTGAGGTTGAGCAATACAAATACAAGTCAAAGGGCTTCAGGGTGAAGAAATCTTGTGTGACCCCAACAAAGAAAAATAACAGGGGCCTTAAGAAATATCATGGGAAGTTTGGCTCAGAACGTTTAACCAAGGGAAATTAGCTAAGCAGTTGTCTGTTTGCAAGCATGAGATAGTTTCCCCTATAAAATCTGGCACTGAACCTTCATTAGAAAAGGTGACAGGTTCATCAAAATTTAAGGTGAAGATAAATGGTACTGCAGCAATGAAATTGGATGGTGTGTCACTATCTATAGAGTTGCATTTAGAAAAAGAAAACAAGCTTAGACAAGTGTAAGTCTTATATCAATTCAGTTTCGTTTCAAATTACAGTTTTTTGCCTTTTGTTGTTATATTTAGATGCCCACTTATTCATGTTCATATTTTCCTTCCTTTATTGTTCGTATCATTTTGGCTTATGTTACATGTATGATGCTGCAAAATAAGTAAAATTCAGAACCATGTCAAATGATTATGACATTTCTACCCCATCTACATCTATGAAGCATCTTATAGCAGCTGCACAACCTAAGCGAGAAAAAGCATGTTCTGCAGCTTTGCCACATTCTGTTTTGATTGAATAAACAAAGAATTCTATTCCGTTTATTTCCATTCCTTCACCAATCTGAGGGAGTAGTTCAGATCACAGTTCACCACTCCAACTTCACTTAGATGGTGAGGCAACTAAGGATACAAAGGATGTCATTTCCCATACAGAATCAAAACGTCCCAGAGTTAATGTGCAGCAGTCGGGTCTTCCAAATAGGATGGATCTAGAATCAAGTGAAGAAGGTAAGATAAGCTCAGAGCGAAAATCGGTTGGAGGGAAACTTAGTGGGGATACAAAAGAAGCAATTTCCAAGGACACTTTTGAAGGAATGCTAGAGACGTTGTCAAGGACAAAGGAAATTATTGGAAGAGCATCACGTGATGCTATTGACTGTGCAAAATATATCCTTGCTAGTGAGTTAATCTTGTTGTCTGTTATTTTCTAGTGTGGTAAACAAGTAGCTCATTTTATTTTTTCTTACTATGGTTTTTTTACTTTTGGAAAATTAATGATGAAAATTGACAAGGATTAGAGTGAAGAATGAATATCTTGCATGTGGATCAATTCTGCATTCATAGTGACTTATGAGAATCCTATACATTGGGAATTTTCGCATTGGCACAGCCTCTTTAGAGTTGATCAACTCTTGTATTGAATTCTCTTTATATATTTATTATTGACAAAGGAATTCTCATCAAAATATTGTTTAATCTCGAGCACTAGATTCATTATTGGAGCTATAATAGAATATTCTAAAATTTGCATATGCTATTTGCACAGTCCATTAGAAGCTTGGAATCTATATAGACCTGCAAATGTTTACGTTCTTTTTCCTTTGCTACCTTCATCAGAATTCAAAGGCCTTGAAACTCAGCTCTATTGTTTGTCCCTTGTTCTGCATCATACTTCAAAATAAAATAATGAGAAGAATTAATGCACGGAATGGACCCTACCATGCAAATTCCTGGATGTCCTTGAAAAGCTTTATTGTAGGAACCCCAAGCTTTTTCATGATCAATGCTAGATTTGGTTTCTCTAGAATTCTCTGAGATTTTTCTTTTAAAGCTTTCAACTCCCTTTAAAGGAGGCCCGTATTTTATGGGCTTCCTGGGATGTATTTAGTTCCTTTCCTTGAAAAATCATACTATTTTTTGAAAGCCACAAAGCAAGGCAAAACCTTAAAATCTTTTTCACATTTATCATATATCCATTAGAAATAAAAAATCAACCAAATTTGGTCGATCCCATTTGTTTGTTCCAAAAATAGTTGTAATAATTCCTTTTAGACAGCCTTAGATAAAGGACAATATACCAATACATGATCCATTGTTTCCTCACTACATTTACACAAAATTAACCTGCCAGGGGCCTAGGACCATTCAAATTCCTTTTTTGTCCATTGTCCCCTACAAGCGAAAGAAATAGGCTTGATTTGGGAGGACTTTCCAAATTCCTAACAATTTTACATCACCAAACTATTTTTTTTACTGCAATTCCTCCACCCTTGATGAGCATCCCAGTTTGGTTGTATACTCACTTGTTTCTTTATTTTTAGGCCATTTAATTATGTCCTCTCAATTTTATCCTTGAAGATTCAATGTTTCTGGTGATTTCCAATATTGAGACGATGCATTATATCCATTAGGAATTTCTACCTCTTTCAGAAATAATATTCCAAATTAATGAAGATCGTTACTAAGAGATTCTGACATATCACATATTGAAAGAAGAGGAATTTCAAGCAATTTTTATTAGAAGGCATATGACGCGTGTGTGTGTGTAAGCACACCAACATAGATCCATATTAAATTTAGATCTTTTAACCAAAGAGAGATTTGCATTTTAGTTGTTGGATCCCTCTCGGTGCCTAATAGATCTGAGGTTAAGATGGATCTATGTTGGTTTTGATATAGCTATATCATTTGAAACATTTATTGTATTTTGTACCTTTTTTTTCTCCAAGGAAATTCTCGCAGGGTAACCAAGGGATGTTTTCCCACTTTTAAGGATGGAACACATAGTAATCCTGTAAGCATAGACTAGTGCTCCTCACCCAAGGGGATTCAAACTAGGCACCTGCTGGCATGGGACTAGCCAAATGCCCAATAACATACATTGGTGACCACTGAGAACTGGCTCGGGCTAACCTCTTGGGCTATGTGTACTTTGTAGCTAACGAGTATTTATCTTATTATTTTATAGTTAATAGGAAACACTCCATGGTATTCTTCTATCGTTGATTCTTGATATGTAAAATGTTCTCGTTGTCCTGAATCAGAGAAGGCATAGTTTCACTGCAAATTATTTTCCAAAATATTAAATCTCTTATTTATAATACATTTTATAAAGTCACATGGAGCTCATATTAGCTTTTTCTATTTTCATGGAGTGATTTATTTATTGCCATTACTTTGGTGAATACCCTTTCTAAAAGATTGGGTCCAATTTCATAATGTTCAATGCAATAAATCTACAATTTGACCACCTTATAATAAATTGGATCACCATTGACATCTTAGTTTCTGCTGAATGGGTGCATGATTGGAAGGTGTGCAAATATGTTTCAGTTGATTTCAATCTAAATGCTAGAAATGATAAAAAAAATATATTACATAATAGCCACTATGATGTTTTGGCCATTGTTTTGCAATCATCAAAACCCCATTTTGACAATATAATATCTTGATCCATGCAATCAATGTCCATACCCCACAGGTACATGTAATTCTTCTAATTGGGTTTCTTCCTTATTTTAATGTTCATGCTGCTAGTTCATATGTTGTCCACTTTTAATTGTTTGATTCATGTGGTAGGAAATCCATGCAGTGGATGGAGTCTGTTGGATTTTCTAAGACTATGCTAATAAAATATTGCATCCAAGAAACTAATAATGCTTGACATTTACATAAATTCTTTGGGAACCTGCCCTTTTTTTACTAATTTACTTGGCTTCTTTCATAGTATTAGTGAGTTGTGACTAATTGCTTGAGATATTAGTAGTGCTCCATGGGGACATGTCCCTAAGGGTTGGGAACATGTTTTCCGTGTTTACTGTATCCCCGGGACAGAGGAACGATGGGAGAAAAGTTTCTTTGTTTATCTTTCGGTGAATATCAGAGAAAGGCAGGCATAAATTTTTTCCCCTATTGCGAACCTTGTATGTTCATGGGAAAATTTGGAGGGGACTTCTTGATGTCCCTCACAAAAAATTTGAAACTCCTTGATTGAGTCTTTTTTAGTCTTATCTATTTTTAAGCAATCTTATTTTACTATTTAGTATCTTAATGTCTTTGACTTTAGTGTTTAATAATTTTGAATTTATTACAATATCTCTTTAAAAGTTAAATAGATATTAAATCTATAGATTCAACAAATCTACAGAGCTCCAAAACACATTTATTTGTTGTTACTTTGTGTGTTGTAGAGTGGCATGATCATAATCAAGCAAACTGAGTGTCTTCTTGGGTGGCATAATATTCTTCTTTTAAACTGCCAACTTGAGGTCAATTAGATGCATAATTATATGTTTCAGAGTCTAATTGTGAATTTCCAAGCATACATCTACATTATCTTGATTACATCATAGGATTTGAAGTGGTTAGCATATGATTTGAAGTGGTTAGAATATATCTAAATAAGGTTAGATCCATTCAGACTACTTTCTTAGGTCTCTCAAGTCAAAAACAATGTTGGGATTATTAGCCTTTTCTTAGAATTACAAATTATGCAATCTTGGTGTTAATATTTCCCCTTTCCCCAATTATTAAAGGGTTCTAGCTCAATGGTAGAGCACCTCCTTTACAAGCAGGAGGTTGAAGGTTCGATTCCTTTGTGCCCTAATGATATTGCAATATTGATGTTTTAAATAAAATATATTTTATTATGATCTGTTATGGCTACGAGGGGGGTTCTAAACTAAGTTCATATGTCACTATGAGGGGGGTTCAAAACTTCCCTTGTATGTTACAACGAGGGGGTTTCAAAACCTCTCTTGTAAGTTTATATGAGGGGGGTTCATAACCAGCCCCAAAGTTTTGTAGAGAGTTTTGGGGGGGTTTCGAACCGCCTCTGTAGCTACCTACGAGGGGGGTTTATAACCTCCCCCAAAGATTTGTAAAGAATTTTAGGGTGGGTTTCGAACCGCCTCTATAGGAACCTACGAGAGGGGTTTATAACTACCCCCAAAGGTTTGTAAAGATATTTAGGGGGGTTTTGAACCGCCTCCATAGGTACCTATGAGGGGGGTTTAAAACCGCCCCCAAAGTTTTGTAATAAATAATTTTAAGTGGATTTTTGAACCACCCCCGTAGGTACCTACGAGGGGGGTTTATAACCGCCCTTAAAAGTCACTTTTTTTTACGGGGGGCGGGGGGGTGTGAGGGGGG
>LPNX010826811.1:220425-251965 GCA_001517045.1 Pseudotsuga menziesii
GTGACTTTTGGAGGTGGAAGACAACCGCTCCTAAAAGTCAAATTTGTTGTTGTAGTGTGTGATATTGTATTTATATGTATAATCTGTCAATAAAATTATTGAGCATTCATGTCAATTTTAGTGCGTATTTGGCTTTGTGTGTTGAGCCAATCCATTATTTGCACTAGAGAGCTTCTTACACTATATAATGTTGCTTTATGATGAATCTTTTTGTATGTTATTTACCGTGTAGTGTGTGTAAGATATTTAATACTTTTATTAGTGATAAAAAAAATTACAAACAATCATTGTATCGATTTTGTGGTTGGCCCAAAAGAAACATGGACCGCATATTAAAAAAAAATTAACATCACCGGTTCTAAATAGTATTGAAATTAATCCTAGACAAAGTTTCTATAATCTAAGCATATCTATTATAACCAGAAATAAAATACTTAAAGGACCTAGTTTCGTCCTACAACATAGTCTTCAAGAGAATGGTTGGATGAGATCTTCTTCTCACCGGTGCTTGGAGGTTCCTCTAGGGGAAAATATAGCCTTGCAGTGGCCTTATAAATAACGTCCATCTTGATCTCTATCATTTGATTACAGGCATGGATTTTGTTTTTTTGTTTAATAAAATCCTCCATCAATAAGTCTAGCTCATTGTGTTCCTCCTTCATATCCAGCGGAACCTTTCCCAGCAAGGTTTTAATCCACTAGTATAATGCAATTGTATTGATATGTTGTGTTTCACAAGATTTAGTGTTCCCAGGATTTGGGACAAAAGAGCCCATATTTTGCTATATATCAATGTATTGAGTGTAATCGTGCTTGATTTTTATCCATTCCTCATTCTTAACTAGATCCCGTTGAATATGGGTTGGGGTCAGTCAGAAGTAGGCGGTTTTTAGGTCGAATTTTTACTTTTGCACCCTTGGATCATTGGTCAATATTTTGACTTTCAAGGGTCTTTGGCTTAAGAGCCTCTAGACATATTTAAAGTAGGGAAGGTAAGTTGTAAGGAGGGAGGATTAATTGCATGTTCTTGGGAGACAGACTTGAAACTGGTAGCAAGCGGGACATCATGATGAGAACAAAGTAAACTAATAGTCTATATCAGCGTTGTGTTCAAGAAGATCACAAAATAGAAAGAAATGAGCAGGGAGGAGTCTAAACAGAGGCTTAACTAGAAAATAAACTAACCATTTGTAGTGCCATGAATCGAGACCACTAGAAATTGAATGAGGAATGAAGCAAATATCATGGAGAAAATACCAACCTGTTTACAATTCGCAAGTGTCTCCATAGTGATGAACCTCTTGATAATAGTTACCAAACAAATTAAATGTGAATTGATATGTCTAATGACACAGTAATTTCAAATGTCCATCTCCTCATTTATACAAATTACTTCCATGATTTCCCCTACAAGCCACTAGAGGATCAGTCTGAACTAACATGCATTATCCATTTGCTTGCATGGGAGAAGGATCCTGGTGCTAGGTGGTGCAATCATGTAGTAGCCAAGTGGATGGGAACATTTCTTAAGGGTCGATATCTATCTTGTCAAATGTCCTCTTGGCATAGTCAAGAAGCCCTCTTTGATTTGGCATGAGTCTTCAAACACCTGATCTAGGGTGTTTAGATCTAGATTAGATAGGTTGATACAATCATCTTTTGGAGTTGAGGATGTGATGTTCTTGCAGTTCAGATCAATTTATTCTCACTTCTACTCAACTCCTTCATCTACTAGACAATCTACTAGCTTGTTGGAATTTCTATGAACATAGAGAGGAATTAATGTTGGAATACAGGGAAGACATGAAATAATATTTTCCAACTCTAGTTCTATTCTCTAGTTATTGGATACTTTATTGATAGAGGATTCATTTTGAAGCTTTCTTCATATTTGGATTATGATCTTCGAGTCTCCTTCCACTATCAATCTAATAATTTTTTGTCTGATTGCTATTTGTAGACCTATAGATATATCAAGGAGCTCTGCAATATTGTGTGTTGTGATCCTAAATCTCCAACATAAATGCATTCTGTGTGTCCTCTTGAATATCTAAAGACTCCTCTCTATCTATCGGGCCCTAGGTTACCTATAGAGAGTCCATCAAAGTTCAATTTGAGGGAATCCTATAGGAGGGGGGAATCCATTAAGTGGGGCTTTCTAAGTGGGTTTCAATTAGTTTAGATGATGAAGGATTTGAATTTATTTTGAAGCCCAATTTCTGCAGAGTGCTTGCTTCTTGGTCTATGCAGGTGTTTTATCTATTTCTATACTGGATGTGGTTGAGTGTTTTAATGATGCTCCTTATTCTTGTCCATATCTGATATGAATGATTCTTCCGATATTTGAATATTATTCAATTACATTATTTCCAAGTTTGCTAGAGAAGGAATCTTGGAAGTAGTTGTTAGACATTATTCAATATTGGGTGATTGAAAGCTTCCTTTCACAAATTTTTTATGGTTGTTTTATCTCATTTATTTTTTAGTTTGATTAGTGAAATACACCTTTGTCCCATAAACCTGCAACATATGGAAATAGATTGAGGAGGTGCTCCATGGTTTCCTTATGGTTTTGATAGAGAGGGAATCTTGATGGGCCTTGAAATATTCTTTTTCTGATTTGATTTTAGGTTAATATTTTTCGTTTGGATATTAGCTAGGTAAAGGTGGATATTTTGGGTTGAAGATTTTGCCTCCATATTTGTTGCCAAAGAACTTGATATTCATTGATGCTAATCCATGTTACCTTGGTATAAGCATATGGAAGACCCATTAAACAATTTGTGTTATTTCCCCATCTGAGTTTATCTGGTCCTGCATTTATTTTTATTTTTCGATGCTCCAGGATAGTCCATAGTGTATCCATTTCGGTATTGGGTAGAAGGGGAGGAAATGCTTCACTTGATATCCATTTTCTCCATGTATATTTTGGTTGATGGTTTTCCCAATAGTGTGCCACTCATATTTGTCCTTCATTTGAATATATTTCTATAATTTTGGAGTTATGATTTGTCTTTGAGTTTTGGGATTTGTTTCCATGCATCATCCCATAACAATGCCCAACTTCCATATATAATTTCCCAAAAGTTATTTTCTTGAGTAATTGTGCCAAGCATTATTCCATATGAGTGATATGTTTCTTAATCAATATAGTTTGATTAATTCATGATGTGAAGTTCTTGGAGCATATTTTTTCCTCCATGGTTTTCCCTTGTATTCCTCTCTTGTGTTAAGCCATCTCCACTGTAGTTTTTCCCCTGGATCTTGACTTTAAATTTATGGATATCTAAATTCAAGGCATCCTAATATCTTGGGAAAACAAACCTTATGCTATGCAACCATTTCCCATTTTTGTTTGGTGTTGGTGCCTCCCCATAGGAAGGCACGTTGAAGGTTTCAAATAGCTTTAAGAATGAATTTGGGAGCTACTAGAGATGAAAAAAGATAAAGAGGCATGGTTTGGAGCACTGATTTAAGAAGGATGATCCTACCAAGAAATTTAAGAGAGAGAAAGGTCCAACATGCTAGCTTATTTTCTAACTTGGATAGAAGAGCTTCCCAAGAGACATAACAGAGAGCATTATCTATGAGGGGTACCTTGAGATATTTTGATGGGAGGTGGCTTCATTGGAAACCTAAGAGTATGGAGATGTGAATTTGAATAGAGGGGGAAGTGTTGAAGAAGAATATATGGAATTTGTAGAGATTGATATATGTTCCAAAGGAAGTGGTGAAAAGTTGTAAGATTTTTTTTGAAAGTCTTACTTCTCCGAAAGTTGAAATTCCATTAGCATAGTGTCATAAAAAAAACTATATGTGAGAGGATGGGGGGGTAATCATTTGTTCTATGACCTATAATTTCCCTTATGCTAAAAACCTTTGTAATACATCTTTCCAACCATCCAGACCTGGATATTTTCCATTTGGGCATATTCATTACAGCTTGTTCAACTTGTTTAATTGTTATTGCTCTCATAAGGTTGTCATTGTCCTCCCTTATTATCAGTTTAGGAATGTGTTGAGTAATTTGTTGAATGGAATTTCTTTTGTCTACCTAAGGTTCCATGAGTAAAGTTTCAAAATAATTCATGATTTCCTTTTCTAGATCCTTCTTTGTAGTTAAATTGTTTCCTTGATCATTGGTGAGATTAATAATTTTATTATCATTTCTATGTTGGATCATGGATATATGTAAAAATTCAGTGTTGTGCTCACCCTCCTTTAGCAATTTGATCCTGGATTTTCGACACCATAGTATTTCTTCATGCATTCCTATTAGGCCAAGTTGGGTTTGCATTTCCATTTCTTCCTACAGGAGAGATTCTTAGCATCCTTCTTGTATGAAATATTGTTTAAGTTGAGCCATCCTTGCTTCCAGTTTCTTTTGTTCACTGAATGTATCTTAGAAGACCACTTTGTTCCATTTTTTAACTTGGTTTCTAGATTCGTGAGTCTTTTTTGAAAAATATACATTGTTGTTCCTTTGGTAATATAATCCTCCTTCCACTAGGTTGTGTTGTTCTTCTAGAAGTTTTGGTGCTCAAGTAAAAACAATTAGAGGAAAAAGGGATATTTTGTTTTTGGTTCCCCTAGTCCCAGTTCCATTCTAATAGGCCAATGATCTGATCCCTAGGAAGGAAAAATTGTTGCATCCATCATTGTTCCTTGTAGAATGATGGAATCATAGATGAGGAAGCAATTTATCCAAGAGGAAACTATTGAGTACCTTCTATTTTATTATTCCAAGTATGTCTACCATTAGTAGTATCAATATCAACTTAGTATGAGGTTTGGATAAGAGATATGAAGGTTGTACTATCTACATCCAATTTTTGGGTTCCCCCTCTCTTTTCCTCTAGCAAGGTTACTAGATTAAAGTTTCCTCCTATAATCAAATAGTGATTTGTTGTTAACATATGGAGAGATTTGAGACTGTTCAGAAAAGCTAGCTTCTCCTGTAATAATTGTGGCTCATAAACATTGGTTATACAACTAGAAATTGTTGTTCCAATTAGATGGAATCTAACAGAGTGAGGGTATTTAGATTTGACAAAGGCTATCACTTCTATGGCATTGGGGTTATAGAAAATGGATATCTCTCCCACCATTCCTTTTGCATCTAAGGTTGTGACCTGATACATTTTCCATAAATACTGAGCTATTGCATGAAGAGTGGTTCCTAAACATTTGGTTTCTTGAATCATAATTATTGTTGGGTTTTATTCAATTTTTTTTTCCTTTGAATCCTCTATTTGTTTTTTCCATTGATACCTTAAAGATTATAGGTGATGATCTTCATAGAAATTATTGGGCTGCATAGAACTTATATGTCATTAGTGGATATAGCCCTAAGTTTATCAATTTGGCACCTAGATATTTGATAAGTTGGCTGGTAGATTTCCTCCCTCTTCTTTTTGTCTTATTTAATGGTTTTTTTTAATCTTTATAAGTTGAAGTATTGGCTCCCAAAGTTGTTGTGGCCTAATATTGTCTGGATGTTTTTCCCTATTGTTTGGATCTTCTTTTATGTAGAGATTCCTTGAGTAATTGAATTTGTTTTGGATGAATTTAATTGGGTTCTTATCTATCATAGGCCTATGATGTTCCTTGTATATATTAATCCCTAGTTTTTTAAAATTTCCCCTTCTTCTAATTCCACGCGATCTTCTTCTTTTAGCATTGGGCGACTAACTTTATTAATCGCTAGATGTTCCTAAGTCTCCTTTTGATTGAGCTTTACCAGAAGATATGTGAGTTCACTTGGATGGATATGTTATTGGATGTTAATGAATTAAAATTTAGTTTCAAGGTTTTAATTATAATAGAGTTCAAGATTCAAAACTTTGAAGCTGATTATGGTGTTGAAGTTATTCAATGTGGCTAGAGGCTGGTCTTTTTTGTTTTTATTTTTTCTTGGAGCTACATTGGTAAATCCTTATGGTTTTGGCTGAGAGGGTTTTCTTGCAAGTATTTTGGCTTTATTGAGAGGGAAATCCCTGAATAAGTGATTGTGTTCGTGGAATTTACGATAGTGAAATGGAACGTGTTCATAGTCCAGTGTTTACAACCAGTTAGTATCTTGAAATATTATGTATATTGATTCAAGAAGGTGTTGTGATACATTCAGGTAGGCACATATACTTGAATATGAGGTGTATTGGACTTGTCGAGTGGATTTGTATATTTTCATATATGCACTAGGTGTTTATCTTACTAGGGTATATTCATTCCATAATTCTTGGGGTAGGGAGTACATTCGAATACTATCAAGGGATATGGTGAATTCTTCTTAATCTAGGTTGAATTTATCCCATTGGTGGACAAAAATTCTTATTGAGTTAAAGAATTAATGCCCCCCTTTAAATATCCTCTCCTTGTTTTCCAAACTAGAGAAGACTGCAATAAAGAATCCTTTTTCTCCCAATTTGAGGTTGATCTATCCCTTTGGATTCCATTTGGTTGCTATCCAATGGAGGAGGTATTTCTTAGATGGCTAAAGACCCATGAACTTACCGATAAGGGCACGATATTTCATAAAATGGATATAAGCAACTATTTGGGGGGAGTTTACTTCATACCTAGGAGTGCCATTTGCTTTTCAAAAGTTTCATTTTCATCAAGCATACCGATCTAGGAATAATGCATTGTATGCCAAAATCTCCATGGTCATTCCTCTATCCATCCTAAACTCTAGATAAGTAAGACTCCTTGATTCAATTAGGAATACCCTCTACCAAAATAAGAGAACTCCCAAGAAACTAAGAATGGCCAATTAATTAAGGAATGGGCTCTAATTTGTAAATGCTCTAACTTACAACAAGAAATCACAGTCTCAGAACTACATGACGACTGTGACACGAAACTGGCTTACACCCCTTCCTCTTCCCACGACAATAACTGCCTCAACCACTTCCTCTTGATATACAATTGGGAAATCAATGGAGGGGCCTTGGCCTTGAAATAATCACCATGATATCATTTACGTAATCTGATTCAACACATTACAAGGATCAATTAGGGGTATTACAGTGTAGCAATCAAGTTTCACTTTGTGTGCTTCCAACCAATCCATTACAATGAGGAAATCATAAAAAACAAGTTGAAAAGCATTCATATTTTCCCAGTGAAGATTCCATCCATTTCTAATGGAAATTTCTCCACCATTTCACTAACTTTCCTCTTGGTTCTAGTGGGTAGTTGAACCATCCATGATCTGCTATGATTTGTTTTATTAAAATCACAAAGCTCAAAAAATTTAGGAGTGATATAATTGTGAGTGGATCCAATTTCAATTAAAATATAAATAGATTACTTATAAATATTACCTTAAACCTCAACCAAAATTGATTGATGGTTCGCTTGGTGGTACTCTAATGCAACATAGATTCTAAATATTGTCCTTGTCACTTGGCCCACAATTTTAGCCTCTTGGATGTAACTTATGAACATGCCTGGAACTCTTATTTTGTTGTAGATTGTTTTTAAGAAAATGGTCCTCTCCACATCCCCAACATTAAAGTGTATCTCTTGGCTTGTCTTCCATCATCTTAGCTACCTTAGTCACACCATGTGGTGGCCTCCTTTGCTAATTTCTGAAATAAAGAGCCTTTAATCCTCTCTTTCTTTGGTCATATTTCTGCTTTTTGTTATCATTCCATGCCTTATGGAATTTTAGATTACTTTTGTTTTGATAATAACATTACTTGGCCTTTCTTATGGTTTCATCTAGAGTTTGAAGTTCATCAAACTTAATTTTTCCATTGTATGAACAAGGTAGTACCTTAGAAAATGTTAAAGTTTGACTTTATCATCTCTCATATACTTAACATAGCTCAACAACTCTAAGAATTTATTGGCATATTCCTCCCTGATCATTTGTCTCAATTTAAACTCATGTAACTTTTTAATTGTGTCATCATAATACTTATCAAAGAGGTACTTTTGCTTGAAGTACTTCTTGAATTGTTTCCACACAGTCTTCCTTTCATTAATCTTCTTCACTTGTCTAAGGTGATCCCACCATATATATGATCTTCCATTCGAATTAAATATGGCCACCCTTTATTTCTTATTCTCGGAGTATTCTTGGACATAGAAATACTTCCTCATCCCAAGAATCCAACTCTTAGCTCCTCAAACTGATTTGGATTCACCATCAAAAGTAGGAGGTTTGGTCGTCCAAAATTCCCCATGTGGGTTGTTCTTGGTGGACCTCTTACTCTTATTTCTTTGAGATGGTAATTTTGAATATTCAATGGAGTCTTTATAGGAGCATGAATCACTAGAAGAGAAATTTGGGGTGTATTTCATCTCTCTAGAAACCCTTCTTGAGCTATGGGACCTCTTATGAGAATGAATCCTTGAGATACTTCCATTCTTTGCCTTATTTCGTAAGTTTTGTCCACGTTGAAACATTATATAAACACCTATTTATATTTGGAGTATGGATGCATTCAAATTTTTTTTTCCTGGAGTTCTGACACCTTCTCATTATATGCTCTACAAATTTGTAATTCCACTCTTTGGATTCTCATGGTTTCTACAATGTCTAGGGTTGTTAGTTGACTTCTTTAGTCATTTGATTATAACTCTATTCTCAACATGTGTATTTTCTCCCATGTAATTTGTTTCAATTGCATAAGGATCATGTGCATCATCCACGATGATGGTTTTCTTTGCCCAACCAAGACCAAGGATTTTCAATTTGCATTATATTGAATATTGACCCTTAACTACCTTTAATACGATATTGTACATGCAAAAGGGTTCATATAAGCACATTTGTTAGCTTCATTGCATTCTTAGAAATTCACAAAATAATTTTTCATGCATTCGAGGAACTACCCATATTGACAACAAAATTTATCAAATCAAGATTGCAAGCACTTTTCTATTTAATTTTTAGAAACATCGGAATCCCCCTTTCAGAATCTAACTATGCACAATTATTTCCTTATGGATAATATTTCTAATGACTATTTTAATGCTTCATTTTGACCTTCAGGTGAAAATTTACAACCTTTCAAGACTGTCAATTTTGCACTTTTCTTGTAGTTCCATTTAGCTTTAGAGACCCACTTTCGCCACTTGTAGCAGAAAATATAGGGAGAACTAGAATTGTTTTTCTATGAAGCGCTGATAATACTCCTAACAATGATTACTCAACAATTTTCATATCTATGATCTGATACTCCAGTAAATTTCCATAATTTTATCGAATTAACTACTTTTAAGTTTTGCATCTTTTCTAGACTTGAATTTTTAGCAAAATTAATTGTCTCACATACTAAGAATTTATGGAAAAGCTTCCTCTAACCAAAGTCATTTATTTTGATGAGTAGGTAAAATGTCAAGTTCATAAATGTTTTTCGTATCGATGTCTAGGGTCACTTTTAACTCCTCGAAGTTTTCCAAAATCCTCAAAAAGTTCCCCAGAATAACATATTTCGGCCTTCATTTGCACATTGGCTTCACATCTTTTGTAATTCAGTCATAAGCCTTTAAATTTATATGTTTTCTTGGGTCATGACTGCACCATAACAATTTTGGCCCCAATAGATCCCCTATCACGTATTTGGGTACTGATCTTTTAAAACCACTATTTTAAAACTCCTATAAAATTGGAGCAGAATGAGTCCATGCCTCTCACTAGAAATTATGTAGCCTTCCTCAATGGCATCATAATGCCACAAGTTTCATTAGATTCCAAGCTAAACTTCTCAAGTTATGTCCAAAATGATTTTCGGGCGATAGATTTTTTTTTACTTTTTCAATGACCTTTATTGGATCTTCTCTATTAAACCTTTCCTTAATCCTTCCATATGATCTATAATTATTTTTATCTAAAGGATTGCCTCTGTGTTGCAACTGCAACTACCCTCTCCATTATCTCCATGTCCCCTCCCTAAAAATTTATCTCACCTTAAGCCATCCTTTGTTTTCCCTCCAACTTGTCAAGTATCTTCATGAGTTTTGGTCCATAAAGCCGCCTCCTTGAGTGTAAGATCTTCCCAATAAAGAACTAAGGTTTCTCAAGTTTTTGTATTTTTGGTTAAGTATGAGAATCGAAAAAAAAGTGAGAAACTTGCTGACATGTTGCAGTGAGAAACACAATTTCTCACAAAAACATGCGGTGGAAATCTAAAGAAATTGTCGATCACTCTGATTACAAACAGTTGCTGTGAAATTCTTAGAAACTTGTTGACAATTGCGACAATAAGATGAGATTTTGTTGACCACTTCCACCAACTATTACAGAAAATATTTGAAATTCAGCTATAACCGTTATGGTGAAAAGTCATGAAATTACGTCAATCGACCCCATCTAAATATATTGTAGTGAAATATTGAGTTCTCCACTGACTGTTGTGGTGAGAACATGAGAGTTTCACTTAGACATCGCAATGAAAAAGTGAAGTTCATGCCCGTCATTGCAGTATGAAAAAAAAAGTGGCCATCGATGCAACACACAACGTGTGAAAAGAAGTCACCCCTCACTTGCTATAAAAGATCCCTACCCTCACTTTTGTTATTAATTCACTTTATGCTCGGTAAGAGGGGTACAAGTCAACCTACTAGAGGACCATGAAATATTGTATAAAGCATCATCACATTACTTCCAACCATCCCATATTGAAGCATGTGTGAGCTCATTCTATCCTTTTCTCAACCTACCCACAATTTTATGGCCACCATAGAAGCACAATGATGGACGAATTGTAGGCCACCCTCCTATGCAAAATTTAGATAGATTTTGAAACCTTTGGAAGGCATTTCAAAGGTTCTACCATAACTCATCTAATTCATTTTATCAACTCAAATCGTTATTTTATGGAATTTTGTTTTTCTTCCTGGGTTTGAGAGATATTGTTAATTGAAGCTTTGTAGGTGTTTGACCCAACATGACCATGCCCACCTTGAATTTCAACTAACATTTTCTCACTCCTTGGGTTACTATATAACAAGCTCCATATACTAATGGAAAGCTCTATCTAATGGATCAAATGGTTCTTCGATGGAATTTGATTTTATTCCTCATTGCCAAAGTTATGAACAAATTTGTGGTTGGACATCA
Source organism: Pseudotsuga menziesii (assembly GCA_001517045.1). Taxonomy (NCBI): domain Eukaryota; kingdom Viridiplantae; phylum Streptophyta; class Pinopsida; order Pinales; family Pinaceae; genus Pseudotsuga; species Pseudotsuga menziesii. The sequence goes on from LPNX010826811.1 coordinate 231,500, forward strand.
ACGGTACCAAAATTCACGATTTGTTCATATGAATTTTTAACTTTTGGATTTATTAAATCCTATTGTAATTTTATTTTTCCGATGTAATTTACTAAGCATGTAGAATTCCCAAACATTATAATTTGGGACCAATATAAATCTTATCATTACCAGCTCAATTATGTGTCATCCACAAACCCAAGGTTGTGGGTAAACCACAAAAAACTATTATTTGCATTGGCAATTGACAAAACATGTTGGTACAATACATAATTGATCTTGTCTTTTAGTCAGGTGAAATGATGGGGACCATCATTTTGTAAGAGGGAAGGATTGATCTGAATCTTAAGGGAGGCATATAGTATAAGTTTGGTTTTAAAGGTCATAAATCCATATTTTTTTATCAAGTGTAAAAGGGAACATTATGGACATGTAATTTATGGAATCAAGTAATCAAAGTTGACATGGTCAACAAGACACCATATAAAAATGTAGTAGGGAGAGAGTTAAGATTGGGGAAAAAGTAGGAATTTTTTGAGTAAGCACTTGACACATAATTTAGTCTGCGATTGAGGTTTGAGTGTTTTTGCAGCTAATCCAAGGGTCTCTTGTTATATTTGCTAGGAGGATATTTTTTCCAATCAGTTTGTGTATGGCCTATTGGTATTAGGGTCTTCATGGAAGAGGTCACTGGTTCTCCCTCATCGTCGCCACCTAATGTGTCTGCTTTTAGTCAATTCATTGCAACCCAAGATAAGAAGTTGATCTAATCTTACCACTCTCAATTTGTGAAGAAGTTATATTTGATCCTTGTCATCACCCTTCCTCTGGATAAAACTAGGAAGATTGCTCTTTCTCTTGATGATAGGCCCTTTGGTAGGGTAGTTCATAGGCCTATGGCCCTCCCCAAAGTCAATGGATTTTTGGATCCAACAAAATTGGAGGCCATTAATATTCTAGGGCGTGATCGCATATTTTGTTGGAAAGGGGTTTTTCATGTTTGAATTTATCTAGAAGGAAGACCGAGATCTGATCTTCTGAAATTGACCTTACTTCATGGGGTGTCAAGGTATTTATCTAAGCAAATGAAATTCAAATATTTGTCCCTTGAGGGTATCCCTAAAGTTGTTTTAGTATGGTTTTGGCTCCCTCATCTACCCATTCATTGCTGGAGATTTGAATCGTTAAAGACCATTGGGAATGCACTAGGAAAATTCATGTGCCTAAAGATCGACATCAATGTGCCAAAATTTGTGTAGAAGTTGACCTTGAAGTCATCCTCCTAGAAGCAACTACCCTCATGATGAATATTTAGTGGAACACTAACCAACTTGACTATGAACAACTCCCATTCAAGTGTCGCATATGCCATGAATACAGGAATTTTTCTAAGGATTTCCCGCATAATTAGAAATATGTTCTTGATCCCTCATAATTAAAAAATGGACCATGGTTAAGCAAGAAAATGGTGCAAAGGAGCCCAGGAATGTCCAAGCCTTAGAAAATAAAGGGGTGTTTCATCTAGGAATCAATATCCCCTCAAAGGAAATCGATTCCATATTCTTATAAAAAATTATGAGGAGGATTATCTCAAAGAGCACATATAGGATCTAGGGTATTCTCCCCAAAGTGATCCCATTTTAGACCTACTGACGGAATAGGACCTTCAGTTTATCAAGGAAGCATAATTAATTCATGAATTTCATATTCTCCACCCTCTTCTTTGTTGGAAAAGGAATCCCACCAGGAATCCCTGGAGAAGTCCTTGGAAGAGGAAGGGGGAGTATCAAATGAAAACCCTAGGAAGAAATCCAGAAAACTGGAAAGAGAAAAGAGGGAAGAGGAAACTTGGAGAGAAAAGAATTCAGGATCTCAACCCACAATTGAGAAGGTCATGTCCAAAATTAGTATTAGAAATGCCAATAAAGGTAAATTTCTGGATCAGGTGCCGAAAGGGGACCACCCCTCTTCTTAATTTAAATGATGAATTGGGTCTCCTGGATTACCATAGGAATGGGTAGTTGGCCCAAAGAAGAGGAAATCCAAGATTGTATTCGCTCTTCACAGTCAAATATTCTTTTGATCCACGAGACCAAGCTAAGTGATGAGGAATTCATAATAACAAGTCAACAAATCTAGAAACAAAACATGGGCATAATAGGAAATTTAAGGGGAGCATCGGGTAGCATCGTAACCCTTTGGGACCCGACCAAATTTTCCCTCCTTTGCTCCCACCTATCCCAATAATGAGTCTTTATCTCCCTCCTCCATCCCCAAATGCACAAATAGGTAAATCTCTTCAACTTGTATGTGCAAAATTTAATTTTAGAAAAAAAGAGATTGTTGGTAGCCCCTACAAAATTTCAAGGGAAATTCAGACTTGGAAAATGTCATTATAGCGGGGGACCTCAATGTAACTCTCCACCCCAATATGTGTATCTAGTAAGGGATCCAATGCGATATATATTGGAAGATCTAATTGTTTATTGGGACTTTCTCAATACCAAGTTGTCCAAAGGCACATTTACCTGGTATAATAAGAGGTTTGGACCAGGGCACATTGAAATGAGGTTGGTTTGATTTTTAATTCTTATCTCATTTTTGTCATAGGGGATAGAAGCCTCCATTTTTATAGTCCCCTTTGGAATATCAAACTATAATCTAATCTCATTATCCCTTAAGGAAGAAACCAATTTGGGGATTGTTCCCTTTTACTTCTCCCCATTTTGGATCTAGGAGGAGGAATTTATGGAGTTGGTCGAAAAAATATGGAGGGTGTAGGTAAATGGGTCGGCCTTCTCCTTATTAGAAGAGAAATTAAAAAGGGTAAAAAATCCTTGAAAGAATGGGCAAAAGTCCCTCCCTATCCATATTAGGGTTGAAAGGAAGCATGCCAAAAATTAGAGAAGCATCAATTAGTTATGGAGAAAAAGGAGATCTTGCAAGAAGATTTTCAAGAGGAAGTCAAGATCCATGTTATCCTTTGCAGGGCATGTAGAACTGAGGAAGAATAATGGATGCTAAAATATAGGATCCTTTGATCAAAAATTGGTGACCAAAACATAAGTTATTTTCATAAGCAGGCATAGTATCAAAAGGCTAGAAGCAAGGTAAAATAAATCTCCACTCATGATGGGAAAAAGATGACAAGTTTCGATCAAATTAAAGAAGAAACATGAATCAATCTACACTAAGGAAGATGAGCATGCTTAGGGGATGGATTTTATCTCCTTGATTCCCTCCTCCATATCTAATGAGGAAAACTCTCGACTTATGCTACCAGTCTCTAGAAAACAAATAAAAAGGCCATAAGGGAGATGGAATTAGATAAAGCCCTAGGACGAGACATGTTTTTAATAAGTTTTTTTCGAGCATGATAGCAAATAATAAAAAAGGATATGCATGGAATGATTAGTAAATCACAAGGATGTGTTAAAATTGGAGGGGCTACAAAATCTATTTTCTTTCCCTCATCCCCAAATAATCCGTCCCCTCCTCCTTCTCTCATTTTCGGCCAATTTCCCTCTACAACTCAACATATAAAATCATTACGAAAGTCTTGGCCAATCACCTCAAAGTATTGCTTCCAAATCTAATCTCAGAGAATTAGGTGGTTTCATTATAGGGAGGAAATTAATGGAAAATGTAGCTTTTGTTGGTCCTAGAAGCCATCCATTCTAGCATTAAAAGAAAAGGAAAAGGCATGGCCATCAAGATAGATATGTCTAACGCTTTCGATATGGTGTGACATGATTTCCTATTTAAAGTTATGAATAAAATGGGTTTTTCCTAACCCTTTATTGCTTGGATCAAATATTGTATTGGCGCTCCATAGATAACTCCTCTTGTAAATGGTTGCATAACCCCATTCTTCTCTGCTAGTAGGGGCCTAGGTGAAGGTTGTCTCCTCTGTAATGTCCTCTTCTACTTAAGCACCGAAAACACCCGCTAACCTATTTAATTCCCATATGTTCAAGTGGGTACTATAGGAAAAGGGAATTGCACAAGGAAATATGATACCAAGAGCAAAACATAGCATTCATTCAATATTAAGTCATCGGTAAGGTAAAGAAAGCCTTATTTCTTCAAGCTTAAAGTCAACGAGAAATTAGAATTTCATGTATGCAAAACATAAAGCACAAACCCTAAAAGAGACATGCAAACCCTAAAAGTACATGTGAAGCTATATAAGAAGGATCATTGAAGAAAAAGGATCATCTATAATTATTATTAATGAGTTTGGTTTCTAAAGCAGCAGCAGCAGGTGTCAGGGCAGCAAGTTGGGGTTGGAGACAAAGGTCTTCATCTAGTAAGGGGTTTTGACAAAAAAATCCATCTTCCCTAATCACTTCGAGATACATCATCCAAATCTATCATCGGTATTCATCATCTTCTTATTCTTGGTTTGGTCATTCATATATCAGAGAGATATTTTATTGTAGGTGCACCTTTCACTGCTGGGAAATAGATGGAAATACCAGATCCATTCGCTAGCCTTCAGGAATCCAGTAAATTTTCTGCATGCTATCTCCATTATTCTCAGCAGGGGTACATCTTCATATTGGGTGATTATTATTCCATTCTGGGCACATTTAGAGTCTCCTCCAGCAAAAAATGTGAGGAAAGAGGGCGTTATCCATTCTAAAGAAAACCAATTCGTTAGGTGGCTTGAAGGAGTTTGAACTTCTCCATGTATCCACTTATCTCTCTAGGAGTCCTATACCCTCATTCCTATAAATTTTCAGTAGCAACGGACACTTCCTCCCTCAAAAATGTCAAGATCAATAGAAGAATGGCATTCTTTCAGTTGGGCGTCAACTGCTAGAGAGGAGCACTATATTCTTATCTTTCTGGAATAAAATGCATGCATCTCATCTATTAACAAACTATCATCATTATTATCAATGGTATGTGTATCTTTTCTCACTAAAATGTTTTACCCTATTATCTCCATATAAAATATTTTTTAGGGTCGTTTGGAACGACACTTTTTGCATGCACATTTTATTTATCTTTCTAGCATAATTTGAGCATCTGAACAACAAACATATTACCAACGTACAATATAATATCAGTTGGGATATTAAAGTGGTATCAGAGCATGTTCCTTTCCAACTGTGAGCTTGAACATGAAAAGTAAATGAATCTGAAAGAAGCTACTTTTGTGACTTATAAAAGGAGGAAGGGTCGATACACAAAGGATCTAGAATTTGAAGATATTCAGTTAGAAGATACAAATTCAGACATGGAACCAACATGATTACACTCTGACAGAGGGAAAGGAATAGGGGAGGAGGAAGACAGGTTGGAATTTCATAACTTAGTTAGTGCATTAAATGACCTAGCTAAAGGGAATAAAGACGTATTGCATGTTATAAACAGATTGGCTCTTAAGCCAGAACAGGGTAAAAAAAGTCTACCTATTTCACCTGTGGATAGATGTTCTACCAATAGCAGTAGGAAACATTCACACACTAATATGCAGAACACTCCCCACACATACAATAAACCTTCCAGACCTACTATGCCTCACTTCCTGGAGAATGTTGTTGCAAGACCAGTCATGCTGGCAGAACCTAGTGAACCATTTGGGGCTTATTTGTAGGGATACATGTATTTGGGAGATGAGTTCAATTAATCTATGTCATTATCATACTTCTACAATATGAAAAGCAATAACCAACCAAGGAATTTTAATAGAGGTTTTACCCGGAACTATGAATTAGATAAAACTATGGGCATGTTGACCATCCCTAATTTTGAAGGATCTCGTGGGTGTTCGGCAAGAATATGGGTCCAGAAGTTGGATACTTACTTCCAAATAAACCCTATGACGGAGACATATGTCATTAAGTTGGCTACCTTACATATGGATGGAGAGGCTCATGAGTGGTGGTACCATGGGTTAGTGATGCCAGGTGACAACACCATTAGTTCTTACAATGATTTCACATAGAGGCTCATGGAATAGTTTGAAAAAAGGGACCCAAAGATACATTTTAGAGAGTTAGCACAAATCAAATAGATGGGCAGTTTCAATGCCTTCATATCATAGTTTCAGAGAGTAGCAGTTATGGTAACTGATGTGTCTGAGAGAAGGTTGGTTATGTTATTTACAGAAGCTTTGACAGAACCTTTAGGTGGGTGGGTGAAATCCTAGAAGCGATCCACTCTACAGGATGTGATCGACAGAACTCGAGATCTACAAAATTCAGCTCCCAAGAACAAGTTTTCAGCTAAAACAAATTTCCCAATAAAAGACAAGGACAAGAAACCTTTCCAACAAGAATGGCCAAAGAAGACTTGGTTGGACGACGACACGAAGAAGGATCTCAGAAGGAAGAAAATTTGCTTCACTTGTCAGGAACCATGGATTCCAGGTCACAGGTGCACAGGGAAAGCAAAGGAACACTATATAGAACTCTATTCAGATAGTGAAGGGGATGAATCAAAACAGGAAACAACTGAGGAATTGAGGGAAGTAGAGGAGGATTCACTTCAGGGAGAATCACTAGGTGGAGTTATTGCTACATTATCCCTAGTACCCAATTTTCATACTCTTAGAGTCAGGGGAGTAGTACAGGGCCACAAGGTAGGTGTGTTAATTGACGAGGGGGGAACCCACAATTTCATTGATGCAGCATGGGTGGCTAAGCAAGGTATTCATACAGAGAAATTTGAAGGATTCACAGTAGTGGTAGCAAGTAATAATAGCATGGAATGCAACCATTGGATTCCCAAACTAAATGTCACACTGGGTAACTACAATATGTCCGACTCATTTTATGTGGTGAATGTAGCATATACAAATGTAGTATTAGGGGTTCAATGGCTTTACTCTATAGGAAAATAACTACAGATTATAGAGCAATGCAAATGGAATTCCATGGACAGTATGGAAAACATGTAGTATTGAGGGACATGAACACTTATCCCCCCAAACCAATATAATCACGTATAATGGAGGTCATACTCATACATGGAGACATAGAATGGTCACCCAAATGTTTTGTTACTTTTAGGAATCCTCCAGATAGCAACACCCAACATCCAGCAGATATACATGCATTATTATAGAAACATGAGAAGGTATTCAGAGATCTTCTAGAAGTTCGGCTGCGAGATTGAGGGTTCAATCACATTATTGAGTTAGAGGATGGGACATAGGCAGTCATCACCACTTTGTATAGGAATCCAAAAAGGTAAAAAGATGAGATAGAGAAAACAATCAAGGAATTATTGGAACTAGGTTACATCCTCCCGAGTTCTAGTCCATTTGCATCATCAATGGTTTTGGTAAAAAATAAAGATGGAACCTTACAGATGTGTATTGATTATAGAGTCCTCAACAAGATAACTATAAAAAAACAGGTATCCCATTCCGAGGATTGATGAATTAATGGATGAGTTACATGATGCAAAATACTTCTCAAAAATTGATCTTCGGTCAAGGTATCATTAGATCCGAGTAAGGGATCAAGATATTTAAAAAACATCCTTTTGTTTCCACTATGATCATTATGAGTTCTTAGTCATGCCTTTTGCACTCACCAACACCCTGACAAATTTCCAATATTGCATGAACCACACCTTCAAGGCTCAGTTGTGGAAATTTTTACTTCTGTTATTTGATGACATTTTGATTTACAGTAAAACAATTGGGAGGAGCATTTGAGACACCTGGATGAGGTACTGGGAATTCTGGAAGAACAATATCTTTTCTGCAAAAATGTCTAAATGTGAGTTTGGTATGTAGGAGATGTTATATATAGGGCATATAATAAGCATCGATGGAGTACACGTTCACATGGAAATTATCAGAGCTATCTTGGATTGGGATGCTTCAGAACTGAAGGGATGTTTAGGCCTTTGTACATATTATAGGAGGTACATAAAAGGTTTTTCTCAATTTACCACACCACTCACAGATCTTACAAAGAAATGGGAATTTTTCTCGACAGAAGGGGCACAGCAGACCTTTGAAAAAATGAATAACATTATGAGTTCTTATCCAGTTTTGGCACTATCATATTTCTCACAGCCATTCATAGTTGAGTGTGATGCTTTAGGAGAGGGACTAGGGGCGGTATTGATGCAAAACCATCACCCAATTGCATTTGGCAGATGGAAATTTAAAGATTATGAACAACACTACTCTCTATATGATAAGGAAATGCTAGCAATCTTACACGCCTTAAAAAAAATTAGACAATATTTGGTGGGAAGCAGTTTTAAAATTAAGACAGATCACAACAACCTCAAATACTTCTTAGAAAATAAAGAGTTGAATGAGCATCAACAAAAATGGGTCAGCAAGGTACATGCATATGACTTTGAAATAAAATATGTTAAGGGAAAGAACAATGTTGTAGCTAATGCTTTATCAAGGAGACCAACCTCGTTATAACTCATGAGTATATCTACTGATTGGAGGTCTCTTCTCTTGGTGGAATATTCCAAAAATCAATTTGCTTGTGAGTTGTTACACGCACAAATATAGGATTATATTTGCAGGGTAATCAATAACATCATTTACTACAAGAATCAGATATACCTCGTTCCAGAGTCCGCTTTAAAGAAAAAGATTTTATAGGCATCGCATGATTCACCACTATTAGGGAATTAAGGGATCTTCAAAACTTAAAAACATATTAGAGAGAGGTTCTCATGGAAAGGCCTCAAGGAGGATGTAATATAGCATGTCTGGGAGTGCAGTATGTGCCAACAGAATAAAATTGAACACACTCATCCGACAGGGTTACTTCAACCATTACCTATACTAGAGCAAAAATGGGCGAGCATCTCGATGGACTTCATTACGGGTTTACCCAAGGTACAAAGACATGATTGCTTATACGTGGTAGTAGATCGGTTGACAAAATTTTCCCATGTCTTTGATATTTCTTCAAATTATTCAGCATCACAGGCAGAAGACTTGTTTTTAGAGAAGTTTTCAGACTCCATGGATTTCCCAAAACCATTGTCAGTGACCATGATAGTAAATTCATTAGTGCCTTCTAGAAGAATCTTTTTAGATTAGTAGGGACAAAACTAGCTACTAGCACAAGTTATCATCCTCAGAGAAATGAGCAGACTGAGATAGTCAACAAATGGATTGAGGGATATTTGAGAAATTATGTAGCAGGGAAACAAAGGACATGGATTAAATGGCTACACCTAGGGGAGTACTGCTATAATACTACTCACCATATGTTTATTAGGATGAATCCTTTCAAATATTTATATGGATATGAGGCTCTAAATTTTTCATATTTAGTCTTCGAAGACAACAGAGCACCTAAGGAAAAATATTGGGTACAAGACAGTCAGGATATTCTTAAATTTATAAAAGATAATCTACATGACGCTCAAAACCATTAGAAGTTATATTTGGAACAACACAAAGTTGAGTGTAGTTTTGAGATAAGGGACTTGGTATACTTACGGCTACAACCTTATATGCAATCTTCACTCAAGAAAATAGGGGACGAGAAGCTAAAACCTCGCTTCTATGGTCCTTATAAAGTAGTCAGAAAGGTGGGAGAGGTGGATTATGAACTAGAGATTCCAGAAGAAAGTAAAATTCATAATGTATTTCATGTATCAAATCTAAAGAAAATAGTAGGGCAACAAAGTGCTCCATCCACCTAATTTCCTCCCTTAGATGATGAAGGGATTCTAGTACTGATTCCAGAGAGAATTATACAGGTTCAAGAAAGGAAACTCCAGAACAGGGTAATTCACAAATACTTGTTAAAATGGAAATAATTACCTATCAAAGATGCCACATGGGAGGGGGGAAAGGTATTGTAGCATCCTAGTTTGCAGTTGCTTGAGGACAAGCAATTTCAAGTGAGGAGGACTGTAATGTCCTCTTCCACTTAAGCACAAAAAACAACTGATAACCTATTTAATTCCCATAGGTTTGAGAGGGTACTATAGGAAAATGGAATTGACTGAGGACATATGATACCAGGAGAAGAACATAGCATTCATTCAGTATTAAGTCATCAGTATGGTAAAGAAAGCCTTATTTATTTAGGATTAAAGTCAATGAGAAATTAGAATTGCATGCATGCAAAAAGTAAAGCGCAAACCCTAAAAGTGACTGCAAAACCTAAAAGTACATGCAAATATATATAAGAAGGCTCATTGAACCAAATTGATCATCTATGATTATTATTATTGAGTTTGGTTTCTAGATCAGTAGCAGTAGGTGTCATGGCAACAAGTTGGGGTTGGAGACGAAGGTTGTTAAATTTTCTTAATTTGCTTAGATGATATCTTAAAACAAATTGTCACTAGTAAGATCACTACAGGAGAAAAAAGCACAAAAACACAAGAACACAAGAGCACAAAGATTATCCTCGGGGAAACCATAAGGGAGAAAACCCCGCAAAAATTCCTCAATATAGAACTCAACCAGAGCATTGTAAAACCCATACAATTGCTTATCTCTTCTTTCTGGTGAGCTTATCTTTCTCTCGCTTGCAAAACATCTTGAGTGAGTGAGTACAAATGAAGGGGAGTACCTCCCCATTTATATTCTTCAGTTGACTTGACCTCTAACATAATAGGGTTGGCTTGTCTAACTAACTGGGCCGACTTGTTTAGCAAGACACCAATAATAACATTTATTATATTGACACTTGGGTACTATTGACCCGACTCCAGGGATAATTTTAGGGGCGAAATTTATCCCATGGGATATTTTTCCATGTTTTTCTCCAAAAAACGATTCGTCGTTTTGCATTTTTTGAAGCCCTGTTTTGCCCAATTTTGATGGGGTAAAAAATTTTCACCCTAAAAATTGCCAAATTATTATATAAACGATATAAAATCCTTGGAAATTAGAATATATTTTTTTTTAAATATTGCCAAACATTTTATAGTTGTCGTTTTAAGAATTGCTAAGATTCACCAACATTTTTACACTTTTAAATAAGTATGGTTCCTTAAAATCATCCATGCCTGACTTACATTCAGAGGTTTACATTGATTATTTCAATGACTCTTACAAGACCAAACTCATCTCCTGAAGGAAGAACACATTCAATACATCTAGAATATATTTTGAAGTTACAATACTTTAACACTCCCTCTTAACTAGGAAGGTATTCAACCACAGTAGTAACTGCTACCACAACTGTACAACTGACTGGTGAGTCTCTATATGTCATAGGAAGTTTTGGAACATCATCATACATCTTCATCATCAATCTCAGTTGGATCATATTTTGCAGTCTTGGTATGTGAATAATGAATCATCTTCTCTACATACACGAGCATCTTCTATCATCTTCTATAGCATCAATATGTCAATATTGAATCATCATCTGTCACGTCAGTATATGAATACTAAATCATGTTATGGATCTACTTATAGCATCGGTATGTGGATACTGAATCATCATCTGTCATGACAGTATATGAATATTGAATCATCTTTTGGATCTTCTTCTACAACATTAGTATGTGGATACTGAGTCATCTTCTGCCATACTAGCATGTGAACGCTAAATCAACTTTTTCCAACATCAACAGCAACCTCACCATATGAAAAATCAGTATATAGATACTGAAACATCAACAACAATGTCATTAGCATGTTAGTGCTAAAATCAAAATCATCTATAACGCTAGATGATCTGCATTACCAACATAGAGATGCTGGAACATCAACATCACCATTAGTATAGAAATATTGAATCAAACTCATCAACAATCATCGGGGTAACAACACTGAAACTATCTTAACAATCAACAACCATCAGTGTAACAGCAATGAAACTATCTCAACAATCAATGATCAGTGTAACATTCACTGAAACTATCTCAACAATCATTATTTTAACAATATTGAAACTATCCTCTCAACATTCATCAGTATAACAATATTGAAACTATCATCTCAACAATAATCAGTATAACAATACTGAAGCAAACATCTCAGCAATCATCAGTATAACAATACTGAAGCAATCATATCAACAATCAACAATATAAAAATACCAAAGATAACATCTTTCCCTCTAACTATCTTGGAGCAGCATCACGGTGAGCTCTCTAGTAGATCCATCCAGGAATTTTGTCTAACTTACTAACCCTTTCGAGCCAACAGGCCTAGTTAGGTAGATGGAAATACCTAGGGACCAACAAACCTTGTCATGGCTTACCCACCCACTTGGGTTAAACTGGTCTAGCCAGACATACTAATCCCCCTAGGATCAACATGCCTCATCTGACTTACTAACCCTTTCGGTCCAACAAGCCTAGCTAGACTTACCCTCCTCTAGACTGAGCTACTACCACTGCATCCATATTCCATCCACTGTCACTCCCTCTTTCGAGAGAGGTCATTTCGGACTACACCAAGCTTGTCTCGAAATTATTCAAACTTTACACGAGCTGGAGGCTTAGTTAACACATCTGCCACTTGTTCCTCTGTAGGAACATAATTGAGCTTTACATCTCCTTTTTAAACCATATCCCAGATTAAATGATATTTAACTTCAATATACTTTGTCTTATCATGAAACACCGGGTTTTCTATCATCTTGATACAACTCTGATTATCACAAAGGATATCAATAGCACCTATCTCTGCATCAAATAGTCTTTCCAACATATTTCGAAGCCATACTGCTTCGCTACATGATGAACATGCTGCAATGTATTCATCCTCTGTCTTGCTAAGTGCAATAATGGTATGCTTTCTACTGAACCAAGAGATCATGCTTAATCCCATACTAAAGCAACATCCTGAGGTGATTTTTCTATGTTTGGCACTTCTTACCCAATCTAAATCTATATATCTATGTAATCTGATATTGCCACTAGATGCATATTTGAGCCCATAATATAAAGTTCCCTTTAGATACCTCATTACATGTTTCTCTCCAATAAGGTGAATGTGTTTAGGATTCACCATATCCTAACTTAGAGTGTTTACAAAAAAACATATATTGTATTGGTTACGTACATCAGAGAACCAATAATATGCCTATATAAGGTAGCATCAACTGCTTCTGAAGCATCATTATTTAATAACTTAAAACTTGTTTTCATCGGATTAGTCATATCCTTGCAATCTATCATTCCAAATCTTTTTAGGATTTCTACTTCATATTTTCCTTGGTTTAGGAAAATCTCGTCTGGATACTGCCATACCTCAAGACCTAGAAAGTAATGCATCATTCCAAGGTCTTTAATCTCGAACTCTGAAACAGGCTTCTTCTTACATTCGATGATGGGCTTATCTTCTCCTCTCTGGAACAGATCATCTACATATAGTAATAATATCATAATCCTATCATCCTCAATCTTATAGTAGAGGTTGGAGTCTACTTTACTTTTGGTAAAGCCTAAGCTCATTAGAAATCCATTGATCCTTCCATTCCATGCTCCGGGTGCTTGCTTTAACCCATACAATTCCTTCTTTAGTCTACATACATGAGTTTTCTGATCATTAGTCTCTAACCCTTGCGGTTGTTCTATATATACGTCTTCTTCAATCAAGCCATTTAGAAAGGTTGTCTTCACATCCATTTGATGCAGTTTCCACTTCATATTGGATGCCAAGGAAAGGATGGTTCTGATTGAGGTGTACCTATCCACTGGTGCAAAGGTCTCCTTATAGTCGACTCCCTCTTTCTGAGAGAATCCTTGAGCTACAAATATTTCCTTGTACTTTTCTATACTACGATCTGCTGAGTGTTTAGTTTTGAAGATCCATTTCAAGGGTACCACAAATTTTTCTTTTGGTCTTGGTACTATGTCCCACACATCATTCGTTATAATGGATTGGTACTCCTTGACCATTGCATCAACCCACTCCTTCTATTTTATTGCTTCTTCAAAACATGCTAGTTCTTTATCAACTAAATCACACATCAAAGCCATATAACTAGGGTATGACTTTGGATTATTTCTTTCTCGGATGGTTCCTTCTGGGGTACCATGTATTTTTGCTTCTTCAATTACTTTACGAGCCCAAGTGGGTTTTCTCTTTAGAGAAATAATTTCACTACATAATTCTTTAGGTAACTTAGGTTTGGTCATATCATGATCCTCGGGAATATGATCTTATTCTTCATTCCTAACTAGTTTAGGACTTTCTGCAGCTTTGGGAGTTTCATGCTCCTCTTCATCTTCCTTATCTTTCTTTGACTTCTTGAAGGATGTATCTTCGTCAAATGTGACATCTCTGCTAAGTTCAATTTGACGGTATCTTGGGATATAGTTTCGATAAGCTTTTGATTTCTCACTATATCCTATGAACAATCCCTTCTTTCCTAAAGGATATAACTTTGACCTTTTCTCCTTGGGAATGTGTATACAACCAAATATCTTTAGGTTACTTACTTCAGGATTTTCTTTGAAAACATTTCTTCTCAATTTTTGATCCCAAGGGCACTGTGGGAGATTCTATTATGTACATATGCTATTGTTCTGGCTGCTTCTTCCCATAGGTACATCGGTAGATCTTGATCATGTATCATAGATTTCACAGTTTCCATGATAGATCTATTCTTTCTTTCTGCCACACTATTCTGTTGTGGATTATAGGGAACAGTGAGATCCCTCTTAATCCCAACTTCCTTGCAACATTCATTGAATTCATTTGATGTGAACTCTCCTCCATTATCTAACCTCAATGTCTTTATTTTATTTTCAGAGAGGTTTTCTACTAGGGCCTTAAATTCCTTAAACCTTTCAAACACTTCATCCTTATTTTTCAAGAAGTATATCCAAGTCTTGCAGGAATAGTCATCAATAAAAGAAGCATAGTAAACATACCCGCTTAATGAAGTGGTTCGCATTGGCCTGTATATTTCTGAATGGATAATATCTAAGATCCCTTTTGCTTTATTGTCATTGTTTGGATAATGATTCTTAGTATTCTTTGCTTGTGCACATCATTTGCACGCTCCTTCATGTTCTATCTAAATTTCTAGTAGACCAGTCACAATATTGCTTACAATTGGTAGAGATTTGTAGTGAATATGAGAAATCCTTCTGTGCCATAGCTCACATGGGTTTATGGTACTGGTTGCTAATGCTAAATCTGCATGTCCTTTTAATTTTTAGAGTCCTCCTTCTTCAACTCCAACTTCTACTGCATCATCTATGGTTTTACCTTTTCTCCACATGAGAACTTTTCCATCCACAAAAGCAACTCTAAAGCCTTTCTTGTCTAAGGCTAAAATAGAAAGAAGATTCTTCTTTAGTCTTGGGACATATAGGACATATTTCATCTTCATGGGCTTTCCAGAGTCCAACTTATAGGATGCTTCTCCTATTCCTTTGATGGGGTATCGAGAATCATCTCCAAGCATTAATTTGTGTGGAGATTCCTTTTGTACAAGACATGAGAGTGAGTCCTTGTAACTTGTCATGTTCTTGGAGGCACCACTATTTACTAGCCAGGTGTCATTTCCTGGCGAGACTGATCTCGTTAGAGCATAAATCAATACATATTCTTCACTGGAGTCTTCGTCCTTCTTTGCTTCTTCTTCAACTTCTTGATCACTATCTTCAGTAGCATGGGCCTGAAATATTTTCATCTTTTTGACTCTTTCTGCTTTCAAGGGACAGTTGATGGCAATGTGTCCCAACTTGTGGCAAGTAAAGCATTCAAAATTTGAGAAGTCATTTTTGGACCTCTTAAACCCTTGAGTATTATGAGGATGGTCATGATTCTTCCTTTTTCCTGTGGTATGAGCTGTCAAGGCTTGATCCTCATTGGCATCTATATGTTCTTCTCTAGTTGTTATCCTTTCTTCTTCTTGAACACATTCTTCCCATAAATTTCGGAATTTGGTTAGTGTCCTTCTTGAACACATTCCTCGGATAAGGGCTTCCCAATCTCTTGGAAGACGATTTAAGGTTGTCATCGCAACTTCTGCTTCTTCAATCCTATCACCAATGAATTCTAAATTATCCTTGATTTGAGCTACTCTTGTAAAGTAAGACTGCACGATCTCTGACTTTTGAGCTCTCACACTTTTGAGATGATTCCTCAAGGCCATCTTCCTATTAATGTTTCTTCCTTCAAATAAACCAGAGAGAGCATCGGACATTTCTTTTGGAGTCTCCCTTGACGATACTTGAGGAATCAAGTTATATTTGATGGAGTCAGCTATGATCATATCCTTCTTATACTTGGTCTTATATTCAACTTCTTCTGGTTCTTCAACTTCCTCCTTTACAAATCCATCTAGATCATTCTCTTGTAGGATGAGCATGATCCTATACTTCCATGCTATGAAGTTTTTAGCACCTTCAAGATTTTCATCTAGCTTGGTATTCTTTATCATCTTTAATAGAATGAGAACTTCAAATGGAATAAGGAGGAATAGTACTTACTTGAAGAAAATAGCTTCTAACTGACCTCCTTCTGGATGACCTAGGGTTTGATGCAAAAACCCAAAATTTTTAGTTGGGATCACTAGTAGAGCTAAGCCTATGGAGAAGATGGGCCTCCCTAGGGTGAGGTAGACTGTATCTTTCTTTTTTTGAGATTGATGATGGATTCTCAAAAAAATAGAAGCCCTAGTTTGTCACGACAATAGTGACTGGTCCAAAACTGAAATTTCTTGGAATCCAATTCTGTCTTCACAGAAAGATGCATTCTTCAGGGGTGAGTTGAGAGAGCCCTCTTTTTTGGTTGATCTGTCAAGGAATTTGTTTGGAGTAACAAACCCTAACTTTGTAGTACTTCCTTTCAGGGTGCCTCTAATACCATGTTAAATTTTCTTAATTTGCTTAGATGATATCTTAAACCAATTTGTCACTAGTAAGATCATTGAAAGAGAAACAAGCATAGAAACATAAGAACACAAGAACACAAATATTTTCCTCAGGGAAACCACAAGGGAGAAAACCCCGTAAAACTTCCTCGGTATAAAACTCAACCAGAGCAGTGTAAAACCCAGACAACTACTTCTCTCTTCTTTCTAGCGTGCTTACCTTTCTCTGTCTTGCAAAAAAACTTGAGAGAGTGAGTACAAATGAATGGAGCGCCTCCCTATTTATATTCTTCAATTGACTTGACCTCTAACCTAACAGGGTCGACTTGTCTAACTGACTGGGCCAACTTGTCTAGAAAGACACCAATAATAACATTTATATATTGACACTTGGGTACTATTGACCCGAATTACATTCAGAGGTTTACGTTGATTCTTTCAATGACTCTTACAAGACCAAACTCATCTCCCAAAGGAGGAACACATTCAATACATCTAGAATATCTTCCAAAGTTACAATATTTTAACAAAGGTATTCAACCAGCAAGGAGTTTTGGCAACGAAATCTATCTGGCCTAATCACTTCGGGATAGATCATCCAAATCTACCATCGGTATTCATCATCTTCTTATTCTTGGTTTGGTCATTCAACTATCAAAGAGAGAGTTTATTGCATGTGCACCTTTCACTGCTAGGAAATAGCTAGAAATACGAAATCCATTCGCTAGCCTTCAGGAATCCAGTAAAGTTTCTGCATGCTACCTCCATTCTTCTCAGCAAGGATACATCTGCATATTAGGTGATTATTACTCCATTCCGGGCACATTCAGAGTCTCCTCTAGCAAAAGCGCGAGGAAAGAGGGCATCATCCATTTTGAAGCAGATCAATTCGCTAGGTGGCTTGATGGAGTCTAAACTTTCACATGTATCTCCTTATCTCTCCAGGATGCTTATACCCCCATTATTAGAAACTTTCAATAGCAACAGACACTTCCTCCCTAAAAAATGTCAAGATCGGTAGAAGGAGGGCATTCTTTCAGCTGGGCGTCAACTGCTGGAGACGAACACTATCTTCTTATCTTTCTGGCATAACCTGCATGCATATCATCTATTAATAGACTATCAACATTATTATCAATGGTATTTGTATATTTTCTCACTAAAAGTATTTACCCTATTATATCTCCAGATCAACTAATTTTAAGGGTCGTTTGGCACGACACTTTTTGCATGCACATTTTATTTATCTTTCTAACACAATTTGAGCATATGAACAACAAACATATTACTAACGGACAATAGAATATTAGTTGGGATATTACATCCTCTCTCCACTAAGTTTACATCATTTTGGTTAAAGCCCTTAGTAAAAATATTGAAGAAGAAAGTCTTCAAGAGGATATTATGGGCACACAGATTGAAAGAGGAGTTAGAAACATAAACCATGCTCAATTTGTAGATGACACACTATTGATCGAGCTCACCTCAATCCTTGTAGAGCTTATATTTAATAGGATCATTACATGATTATGTTAAACCTATGGAAATAAAGCTAACAAGGAGAAGAAATTAATATATGGATGGAATATCTCCCCAAGATAAATGAGCGAGATCTCTCGAATCCTAAGATTTCCAGGGAGCACTGATTAGGAAGAGTTCAAATATCTAGGTTTTCCTATTGTCAGAAAGACTCTAAGATGAAGAATGCAGATTGCTTTAATAAAAACATTTAAATAAAAGCTCCAAGGTTGGGGGGCATCTTATCTAAACTCAACAAGGAAGCTTGCCCTAATTAATATGTTTTATCTACTATCCCCATTTTATAATTCTCACTAATGTTAGCCCCTGCCACGGGGGGTTCACTCAATGAAATTGTTATATAGCACGACCGTTCATAGGATATTAAAGAATATCCCTAATTTCACTAAATATTGGAAAATGCTTCCTAAAATTATATTGTTGAACCGCCCTCCCAATATACCTTTCCAATTAATAAAACCCCTAGTTTCACCAGATATTGTAGGTATCCATTTTCATCAACCCATTTTTAACACCCCCTTTATATCATATTATCAAGTTGTAAAAAACAAGATCCCTAAACATCTTAATATAAGAAAATATGATGCTAAATAAAATAATAGGATAATGTTAATAATTATCCCACTGAGATTGTAGGGGAAACTAATCAATTTGTAGCGTTGGATAGTGGAAGACCCAATGGAATAGTAACGGGGAAGGAAAAATGTGTAAAAGGAAACCCAATCAAGATATCAATGTAACAAAAAATGTAAAAGACCGATAGTCCAATAGTGAGTCCAATGCTTAGAAAATATGAGAACTGCAGATGTTTCATAGGACAAACTGCCAATCTACCAATTTTATATCATGTAAATACAAGTATATCCATAGAAAACTCTTGTTTTCTATAATATTAATAAATTGAACTCCATAAAAATGAAAAATTGAAACCTTTTCATAGATGCACTTCCATACCTTCCTATCAAAACAAACATCATTGATGTTTGAACCCAGATAAACATAGAAAAAATTCTCTTACTTTCCAATAACAACATATGATCATGTGCATAGCTTGGATTTGGGTCATTCACAAGATGCAATGAATTGCCTCCACTTCCTATACATTTATTCTTGAAATCAAGGTAATTAACATCATTTAGTTACCTTTTCTTGGGTTATAGCTATTTTTTTTTGTTTTTACAAGAGAGGAAAAAATATCCATTGTTAAGATTTAAGCATGCTATAGTTATAAATATACACATATGGTGAAACTTATATGATACCATTTCATGGTAACAATGATACATAGGGTGTCTAAATAAGGATTTAGATTTTCACGTATGTTCATGTAAGTTCCAATACAATATTAAGACAAATGCCTTGCATATAAGAATTAAAATTAAAATTATGAATGTGCCAAATATTAATCAATCTAATGAATATTCCTAACTAGCAATGCGAAAATTTTAAAGATGAATACATAATGTTGAAAGAAATAATTAGTCAACAAAGATTGATTTAAATTTTCTTATTTCTAGTGAGCCAAGGATGATTGACCTCACTTTTCTTGGTTGATGTGGAGCAAGGTTTGATTGAATCTCAATACCCACCTAAACCCCAACCTAAAAAGTTATTCTAAAAAAATGACTTTATAAGTTAAATGATTTGAAGGTATAAATTCATCCTACGATTTAGAGGTTATTCCTTATCAATAGTTAGGATTGAAATGAATCCATCCAATGATTTGGAGGAACAGATTTAGGCCGTGATTTGGAGCTTATTCCTTAGCAAAATCTAGGTCTAATATGAATCCAACCTGTGAATTGGAGTTATGAATTGAGCCCATCATTTGTAGGTATGAATCCATCCCAGTATTTTGAGGTAATTCCTCAACCTGCCCAAATAAAATAACCCCCAATATTTATATTACTATGTTGAATTAAAAATCCCCCTTGACCCCTTAATACGAGGCAATATATTTTTGAGGTTTTCAGGAGTATTAAAACCCCCAATATGAATGGGAGTGATATGATATTGCCTTGCTAATGAACCCCTGTGGCCCCTGCCTCAATCCTTAAAGAAATAAAAAATTTGTTTAGAAAGTTTTTATGGAAGGGAGTGTTAACACCCAAAAATGGTTAACTACCTCATCTACCTCACTACATGGCTCATTTGTCCATTTGCCTACCACATTTCCCTGAAAATCCCACTAAAAAGC
>LPNX010826811.1:262300-285674 GCA_001517045.1 Pseudotsuga menziesii
CAGGGAGAAAGAACAATGAGACAATATTCCATCTTGTAAATTGGAAGAAGATCGAGAAGCCAACATGTGAGGGGGGTTAAAAATTTGAAACCTTAGAAATAATAACCTAGCAATCAGGGCAAAAATTATATGGAAATTGGTGTCTAGGGGGGGATTCTTTGACAAAGCAAGTGCTGGTCCAAAAGTGCTTGAAAGGTCCTCAGGTAAGGTGTCTTGGATATCCCTCGCTATTCTAGAAAGGGTCACAGATATGGAATATTTGCATCAAAGCATGGGTGTTCTTCTAGAAGCACTTATATTGAATCCCTAGAAATGGGAAACAAATTAAGTTATGGAAGGATAGAATCCTAAACAATCTGGCCCTAGGAGAGGATTAGATGTTAGAAGTTGGATACACAACTCTTTGGGACATACATATACCTCTCTGGTAAGATTCAACAGGAGGGGTATGGAGAGTCTGGGTGGATATTGAATTACTAAAACATTCAATTCCAACATATGAGTGTCTTAAAGATATTTTGAGTGGAAAACCCCCCATTTGAGATCAAGCTAAGGATTGCAGGGGTTGGGGACCCTTAGGCTTATTTGGTAGTGCATGTATATCAAGCACTTTCTCTTTCTTATGAAGTCAATCCAAACCTTGATCTTTGGAAGGGAGTGTGGCGCAACAATATTCCTAAAGTCTCATTTTTTTATTGGCTCCTTTCTCATGGAAGATTCCTTATAGGAGATAATCTGAATAAGAGGGGGATTCAAGGCCCATTCAAATGCCCTCTGTGTGCCTCGAGTGGTGAGAATATTATACACCTATTTTTTGAGCAGTCCTTTTCTCAGTTGGTTTGGTTTTATGCTACTACCCCCATTAGTATGGGATTGTTGGCTTCGATGTCCACATCATAAACGTTTATAGGTTAGGGAAAGAAATACCCTTCTTCACTTAAAGGAAAAGGTTGGTTTAAATCAAGTTGGTTGACTCTTCAAAAATTAGTCTGTTGGAAAATATAGTTGTCGAGGAATAATCTTATTTTATGCAATCAATCCATTGTAGGGCCTCTCTACTGGATAAATTATTTGGGTTGGATACCTTCTCCCCTCCGTCATCTTGCAATTCATACTTAGAATCCTGATAGATAAGAAAAGCAGAGCAAGAATTTGAAACATGGTGGAAATCTCAACAAAATTTTGTCTCTTCTTTGATGGAGCATCCAAAGGGAATCTAGGGGCAAAAGGAGCAAGAGGGATTCTCTTTAACCCCAAGGGACAAAGAATTGTTGAATTCACATGGAGACTGGAAAGGAATACTTGTAATCAAGCTAATGCGTTAAGGTTGGCACAACAAATAATAATTTTTGAAATTTAGGTCTTCGACAACTCCTTGAATATCATCCATTTAGTTTTCTCCCAATCAGAGCCCAAATATCTCCTCCTTTGAAGACTAATTGGAAGGATCAATCTAATTCTATCCTCTCTCCCGAGCTCCCATTTTTTTCATGTCTTAAGGGGGATAAACAAGACTCTTAATGCCCTGGCCAATTGAGCAATGAAATTTCTAAAGGGAGTTTTAATATTCAAAAATGGAAATCGATCATTTCAAATCATTCCATGAATATCAACATCTAATAAGCATGACAAGGGGATATACAAACTTAGTTGGCATTGTGTCCTTACACGTGCCTCTTTGCAACAATTATGAGTCAGGTGGACTATTAATGGGCATTCAAATCCACAAATGTTGAAAGAGCGAGGAAAGGATAATTTGGTATGCTCCAAGTACAAAATGTTCCTCCCTATAGACGGATAAGATGGATCTTGAGCTGGATGGTATTATGCAATAACTCTCAGGCAAGACGATCCTTTTTCGGGGTTCTGGGTAATAATGTGAATACATGGGATGGGGAAATTTAAACTCCATTGCTCAAAGAAGTTGATATGGTTTATAGGTTTTATAGCTGCTGAGGAAAAGAGACAGACAAGGATCTACAATTTGTTGAGCAGGGACCACCACGTCGAGAGTTGGAATCGCCAGTACAAGTTTTCAACCATGTCTGATAGTGAAAGAAATTCAGACTATTGTCTGAATCATGGAGTTAAACGTATTTAATCAATAGTAAAGGTTTTAAAGAATGAAGTAGCCAGTCTGAAGTATCGTTTACGTTCGTACGAACGTTATTAGGAAGATATAATTCATAGAGCGAGAAGAAGAGATGGAAATATGGGAACACCAGTCTCAAGAGCGCAACACCACCAATTCTCTTGAAGCTCAAGGGAAGAAAATCTAGGATTTGGAGAGTCGAATGGGCGTTCTTGAACACCAGCTTCCGAAGACCACGGGCAATACCTCTCCGATCAAGCAAGAACTAGAGCTTCCAAGCGTGCTTTTTGGAGAATGATCATTCTCCAATTTCTCTTAATTTGTCTTGTGTTTTTGCAAATATCTTCAGTTGTGAAGTTTTTTTGTCTGAATTTATTGTAATTGGGATACTTGTAAAACTATTAATTCTCATTGAGTTGGGGGAATATTTTGTAATAGGCTATATATCTGCTGCAAGTTTTGGGTATTAGATGACAAGTTTCTATGAACTTTCAAATATACTTTTGCTGAGTGGCTATGCCACCTTTTTTATACAAAATTCTACTTGTTCTCTAAAAAAGATTTGGAAAAAGAGGTCTTAAAATTGGCTTCATTGCTGGTGATGGTTTATATGAATAGAATCTTTCTTCTCCAACTCTCTCTTGTATATTCATGGTGTATTATGGTGTATATGAATAGAATCCTTCTTCTCCAACTCTCTCTTGTATATTCATGGTGTCTTTCATTTTTAATTTTCATCAATGTTCTTTCTATGAATTTCTTGGTAGATTTGCATGCTTTCTCTTCTATTCTCTTGGCATTCAAGCATTTTAGATATCAACCCTCAAGATCTAGGTCAATGGTATAAGATCTCTGATACTAATGATGATCCAAATTCTGGTTCTCAACCCTCAAGATATGGATCATTGGTATCAAATCTATGATACCAATGATCCAGATCTTGAGGGTTGAGATTTGGAAGGTTTGAAAGGAAAAAGATCTCTCATATCAATGATCTGAATCATGATCTAAATGTTGAGGGATGAGATTGAGAAGGCTTGAATGTCGAGAGAATAGGAGAGAAAGCATTCAAATATACCAAGAAATTCATAGAAAGAACATTTATGAAAGATGAAAATGAAAGACACCATGAAAATAGAAGAGAGAGTTGGACAAGAAAGATTCCATTCATATGAACCATTGCATACAATGAGGCCAATTTTAGGACCTATTCCTCCTATTTTTAACTCTCTCCCTACTACCTTTTTATAAGGTGTGTCTCGCTGATCATGTCAACTTTGATTACTTGACTTCATAAATTATATATCCATCATGTTCCCTTTTACACTCAAAATTTCTAAGTTAATAAGTGCCTTCAGGAAGAATATGTGGTTCGTGTCCCAATGTCAAATATTATTACCTATGGCATTTGGACTCTTGGTTTATCTATTTCTTGTCGAAACCACTGATGAGGTAGGTCTTTATGTCTCTTGAGCATATTGAGATAATAGAGATTAGTTTGTTTCTTTATTCCATTATGAATCAAGTACTAAACTAGGTCAATTTCTTATTCAATCTGTGGTGCTTCTGCCCTCGCTTCTAATTGTGATAAGCACTCTAAAAATAAAATTGACAAAAAAGGTTCCTTCAACTGTGGGGTATATGTGCATCTTTTGAACATGACAATTTATTGAAGAAACAAATAGTTGCCTCCTATTGATGTAATTGTAACTTCGGAATGTATTCACTTGTATTTCTTATGTTTTGTACCCTGATGTTTATTCCGGGAATTGTTTGTAATGTAATTGAGTCATGTCATGCCCCGATGTTTCGATTGGGAGTTTCTATAATGTAAACAAGTCATGTCAAGTCAATGTGGGTAACCCTCCTATTGTCCAACAGTTAAAGTTCCCGCAGTTCCGGGGCCCTAGGGTTATTAGACTCTCCTAGTGAAGTCGGCCCTAATGAGTTATTGTCAAGTCGGGAATTAGTATAAATAGAGAGTGAGCCTCTCTATTTATCACACACTCACTCACACTCAGTTGTAGCGCATAGCTGAGGGAGAAGAAGTTGTTGGGGCTAGAAAGAAAGAGGCTACTACTGTCGGGAGATCATCTTATTGTTTTGGGGTTTTACTTTTGGTGTTGATTCTATCTCTGAGGAAGTTGTGGGGTTTTTTCTATTTATGGTTTCCCCGAGGAGAAACATTGTGTTCATTGTCTATTGTGTTTGATTGTTGTGCTTGTTATTCTCTGAGTTAAAGATCATAATATAATGCTAGCTTAAATGTTAAAATCTAACATGGTATTAGAGCTAACCTGAGAAGAAGACACTGTGCAGCTATGGGAACTAGGGCTTCCTAATTTTTGGATCTCTCTCCACAGATTTTCAGCAAAAGAAGGTTGGGCTGACTCTCCTCCCTAGGGTGCATCTTTCTGTCGAAACAAAATTTGATTCTGAGCTTTTGCAATTTTGGACCCGACACTGCTACTGGAAATTAGGGATTTCCACATAATTGAAATTTTTGAGTGAGCCCAAGCCTGGATTGATCTCCTCCTCAAAATCGAAGTTTAGAGATCAAGATCAAAGCATTTGGTTGGACAGAACTACGAGAAAGTCAAACCCTAATCTGCTCCTGAACCAGCACTGCAGAAATTCAACTCCAAATCCAGATCTGACATCTTGACCTGGTAAGATCTAAATATTTTGTATTTCCATTTGAGGTTCTCAGTTAAGATGTCTCATCACACCAAGCTTGATGAAAAGCTTGAGGGAGCTGATAACTTCCGAGCCTGGAAGTATAGGATCTCCCTGGTCCTGGAAGAAAATGAGTTGGACTCCTACATCAATGAGGAGGTTCCAGTTCCAGAGGAATACGAGGCTAAGGCCTTACATAAGAAGAAGTTGGTTATGGCAAAGAGGATTATTGCTAATTCAATCAAGGATCACCTCATACCACAGGTGTCCTCCCTCAAAACACCTAAAGCTATGTTTGATGCCCTAACCAAACTGTTTGAAGGGAAGAACATAAACCAAAAGATGACTCTAAGGAACCAGTTGAAGAATGTAAAGATCTAGAATGAGGAGACCATCCAGTCATACTTTACAAGGGTCTTCCAGATCAAAGAACAACTTGAAGTAGTAGATGAAGAAGTGGAGAATGCAGAAATTGTGATGACAACCTTGAATGGTCTCCCTAGGTCATGGGATTCTTTCATCCAAGGAACCTGTGCTAGGAAGAAGCTAATCAAGTTCAATAGACTGTGGGAAGAATGTTCACAAGAAGAAGCTCGAATAGCAGATCGAGAAGAAAATATGGGAAGTGAAGATCAAGCTCTCACAGTACACTCCAAGAAAGGCAGAAGGGAAAATCATCATCACCAAGGTAAGCATTCTCATCAGAAAGATAATTTTGTAAAAAGGGATCCATCCAAACTCAGATGTTATACATGTGATGAAAGAGGACACTTTGCTAGAAATTGTCCCATGAATAATATTGGATCCAATAAGAAGAAGAATTCCAAAAGAAGACATCATGCTCACACTGCTGAGGATGATGATCCTCCCAGAAAGAAAGTAAAACAAGAAAGTGAAGACTCTTCAAGTGATGAAGAATATGTTCTGATCTCTGCTCTCACGTGAACTATCACTCATGGAAGAAAAGATTGGCTTATTAACAGTGGGGCTTCCAAACACATGATAGGATTCAAGGAATATTTTGAGAAACTATCCGAACATAATTCACCCCATAAGGTGAAACTTGGGGATGACTACCAATATCCCATAAAAGATAGTGGTGAATCCTCCTACAAGCTAGACTCTGGAAAGTATATGAAAATGAAGGATGTCTTGTTTGTACCATGACTAAAGAAGAATCTTCTCTCCATATCGACACTGGATGCAAAAGGCATGAGGGTTGCATTTGTAGATGGCCAAGTCCTCATGTGGCCAAGAAGAAAGACTATTGACGATGCAATAGTAATTGGAGAACAAGAAGGAGGATTATACAAATTGAAGGGCCATCCAGAACAAACTTTGGTCCATGACACAATAGAGCCAAATGAACTTTGGCATAGAAGGCTTGCACATGTGCACTACAGAGCACTACCACTTGCAAGCAAAGTTGTTGAAGGTCTTCCAGAAATTCAAGCAAAACATAAAGGAGTCTACAAAGGATGTGCGAAAGGAAAGAACACAAAGAAGACATTTCCAAGTAGCAAAAGCAAAACAAAAGGAATCTTGGAAATCATTCACTCCGATGTATGCGGTCCAATGTCATCCAGTTCTTTAAGCGGGTATGTATACTATGTTTCTTTTATTGATGATTTTTCTAGGAAGACATGGATATACTTTATGAAGAACAAAGTTGAAGTTTTCGGCAAGTTCAAGGAATTCAAAGCCTTGAACAAGAACCACACAGAAAAACAAGATTAAGACCTTTCGATCAGATAATGGCGGAGAATTCACATCAAATGAATTCAAAGAGTTATGCAAAGATTCAGGGATTAAGAGTGAGTTATCCACTCCATATAATCCACAACAGAATGGAGTTGCAGAAAGGAAGAATAGAACGATCATGGAAGCTGCAAGAGCAATGCTTCATGATCAAGATCTTCCCATGCATCTATGGGTAGAAGCTACTAGAACAACGGTGTATGTACAGAACCGTACTCCACACAGAGTACTTGAGAACAAGACACCTGAAGAAGTCTTTTTCGGCAAGAAACTAGAAGTCAACCATCTCAAAATATTTGGCTGTCCAATGTACATACACATTCCGAAAGAAAATAGGACAAAGTTAGATGCTTCAGGAAAGAAGGGTATATTTGTGGGATACTCTGAAAGCTCAAAGGCTTACAGAATATATTTCCCTGGATTCAAAAAGATCGACATCAGCAGGGATGTAACATTTGACAAAGACTCAGCTTACAACAAATCTAGAAAGAGACCTGCTGAAGATCCTGAAGAATCAGAAGCACCCAGAATTCATGACACAACCATGAACGAAGAAACTCAAGAAGAAGATCGAGAATTTGAAGAACCTCAAGAACCTATAGATCCACCTCAAGAGAAGAATCCTCACAAGAGGAAACCTGCTTGGGTACGAGAAGCTATCCAAGGTGCAGAAAGATATGGGGCTCTAGAAGAGAATCATAGAGAAAGAAAGAGGACCAGGTCATGCTCCAGGTATGTAGCTTTATTATGTGACTTTATCAGTAAAGAACCTTCCAACTATGAAGAAGCTGCAGAAAGGAAAGAATGGAAGGATGCTATGATCGAAGAGTATCAATCGATCATGAAGAATGATGTTTGGGATGTTTTCCCAAGACAAGAAGGGAAGTTTGTTGTAACTTCCAAATGGATCTACAAGATCAAGCATGCTGCAGATGGCATCATAGAGAAATATAAAGCAAGATTCGTGGCTCGTGGCTTCTCACAGAAAGAAGGAATATATTATAAAGAAACTGTTGCACCTGTAGCTAGATACACTTCCATCATATCAGTACTTTCTCTGGCTGCAGTGATGAAATGGAAGATACGCCAAATGGATGTCAAGATTGCCTTCTTGAATGGTGTAGTGGAAGAGGAATTGTATGTGGAGTAGCCACTCGGTTTTGAGACACATGACAGGAAGTCTCATGTGTGTAGATTGAAGAAAGCCATGTACGGTTTGAAACAGGCACCCAGGACATGGTACGACAGAATTGATGGCTTTCTATCCAGTTTGGGATTTACCAAAAGTAAAGCAGATTCCAACCTTTACTACAAGGTTGAAGATGGCAACCCAGTGATACTCCTACTGTATGTAGATGATATGTTTGTAACAGGTATGGATGGGTTGATTGCTGATACAAAGAGGAAGCTTGCTGCCGAGTTCGAAATGAAGGACTTGGGTATGATGCACTATTTTCTAGGCATGGAGGTGTGGCAGAATGCAGATGGAATCTCCCTTGGACAAGGGAAGTATGCAGTAGAGATCCTAAAGAGGTTTGGGATGATGGACTGCAAGGCCATGACCACACCTATGGCATCAAACCTGAAGCTATTGAGTGAGGCTTCATCAGAAGCGATTGATGCTACACTGTATCGTCATATGATTAGGTCCTTGATGTACCCGATGAACATGAGACCATATATTTGCTTTGCCATGAACACCTTGAGCCAGTTCCTAACAGATCTGAGACATGTTCACTTGATTGCTACAAAGCATATTCTGAGGTACTTGAGGGGTACAGTTTATTATGGGCTCAAGTATGAGGTGAATCAGAAGATTAACCTGGAGGTTTATGTTGATTTAGATTGGGCAGGTGGTGCCATCGATAGGAAGAGCACTTCAGGGTGTTGCTTCAGTATGGGATCAAGTGTGATCTCTTGGTTTAGCAGGAAGCAATCCTGTGTGGCACTGAGTACAGTTGAAGCAGAATATGTTGCAGCTTATTCAACTAATTGTGAGGCAGTATGGCTGAGGAAGCTACTGTCTGATTTATTTGATCTCCAGTTGGATGCTACTTGTATACATTGCGACAACCAGAGTTGTGTGAAGTTGTTGGAGAACCCGGTGTTCCATGACAAGTCGAAGCATATCGAGATCAAATATCACTGTATCAGGGATATGGTGCAGAGAGGAGCAGTGAAGCTCCAGTATGTTGCGACGGACGAACAGATAGTTGATGTGTTGATGAAGCCATTAGCTAGAGTGAAGTTTGAGTACTTCAGGGAGAAGCTTGGTGTTCTCTAGATCGAGGTTCCCTCCAAAGGGAAGTGATGAGTCCGTGAGCCATTCGGACATGGTGAGAGGATTGGTTTCTTCCATGGTTAGATGTAAGGGCTGAGTCATTCTGTCATGATGAGAGGATTGGTTCCTCGCATGTCAAATATGAGTGCTACGCCATTCTGATGTGACTGTAGGATTGGTTCCTACATGATCAGATATGAATGTTGAATGCCATTCTTGGAATGGAGGCACCTGGTTAGTTACCAAGAAAGCTCAGTCTGGGACTGAGGGCCATTCTGATGTGACTATAGGATTGGTTCCTACATGATCAGATGTGAGTGCAGAGCCATTCTGAGGTGATTGTAGGATTGGTTCCTACAATGATAAGATGTAAGTGCAGAGCCATTCTGAGGCTGTTGTAGGATTGGTTCCTACAATGATCAGATGTAAGTGTAGAGCCCTTTCGGCATGGAGGATTGGTTCCTCGCATGGTTGAATGTAAGTGCTGGGCCTTTTTGACATTGGTTGTCAGAGGTGAGTGCTGGGCCTTTCTGACAAGGTTGTGGGATGTGTTCCCACATGGTTAGATGTGAGTGTTGGGCGTGCCTTTCTGATATGATTATAGGATTGGTTCCTACATGATCAGATATAAGTGCTGGGCGAGCCATTCTAACTTAGGGTCAGATATAAGTGCTGGAAAAGACCTACATGGAGGCTAGGCCTACAACCAGCATGAAAAAGGGCTGGCTCTGTAGAATTTCCTATGACGAGAAGAATCAAGAGATAGCACACGTGATGATGATCCAACAAAGATGTTCCAGAACCAGAGATGATCCAGATCAAGTGATGATCCAGATCTAGTAATGATGATCCAGACCGAGTGATGATTCAGATCCAGATGAAGATGACTTGAAGATGAGGAGGACTCGATGATGATCCAGATGATACAGAGAAGAAGACTTGTGCTGATAAATTGTGTCAAGAGAATACCTTCCTAGTTAAGAGGAAGTGTTGATGTAATTGTAACTTCAGAATGTATTCACTTGTATTTCTTATGTATTGTACCCCGATGTTTATTCCGGGAAGTGTTTGTAATGTAATTGAGTCATGTCATGCCCCGATGTTCCAATCGGGAGTTTCTATAATGTAAACAAGTCATGTCAAGTCAATGTGGGTAACCCTCCTATTGTTCAAGGGTTAAAGTCCCCACAGTTCCAAGGCCCTAGGGTTATTAGACTCTCCTAGTGAAGTCGGCCCTAGTGAGTTATTGTCAAGTCGGGAATTAGTATAAATAGAGAGTGAGCCTCTCTGTTTATCACACACTCACTGACACTCAGTTGTAACGCATAGCTGAGGGAGAAGAAGTTGCTAGGGCTAGAAAGAAAGAGGCTACTGCTGTCAGGAGATCATCTTACTGTTTTGGGGTTTTACTTTTGGTGTTGATTCTATCTTTGAGGAAGTTGCGGGGTTTTCTCCATTTATGGTTTCCCTAAGGAAAAACACTGTGTTCATTGTCTCTTATGTTTGATTGTTGTGCTTGTTATTCTCTCAGTTAAAGATCCTAATATAATACTGGCTTAAACGTTAAAATCTAACACCTCCATCTATGATAGGTTATGGGTTATGCTTGACTATCCTTGTGCTCTTAATATGATTGCTCATACAAGATTCAGATCGAATAATTAAATTTGCACCTAAAGGATTTGATTCCTGGTAAATAAGATTTTGAACTATCTTTGCAATTGGCTCAGATGCTTCCCTTGCTTCTTAAGAACCCCATTTTGTCTGCCAAATGGACTTCTTTTAGGAGTGGTAAGTGGCAAGGGGACCCAATATTGAAATACAATTTATTTCAATTCATTGATTTCTCATGAGTGCTTCAACAACAATGATTTGTTTGTTTGGGTTAGTTTTCTTCATCTTTTCTTGTACATCATAAGGGAGGGTTTCCTTGAGCAATATTGATTTGTTGGTTTGGGTCAGTTCTGTTAAGCTTTGCTCTTGCGTCAAAGGGGAGAGTTGTTACTACTTTTGGTTCAATTGCTTCACCAATCCTGCTACCCTAGCCATTGGTCATGATACCAATTCCAAATCCTATGGTTATGGAGCCAATTGCAGAGATAGATTTAGAAGCAACTCAATAGTTTATTATGGTATGTCTAGTCCCAAGACCAAGTGCATGCACAAATTTAGTTGGACCCATTCATGATCCAATTCTCATAGTTTCATCGCGAGGGGTAAAAAAGGTTAGAGAAGTTGGTCTATGATCTTTGGACCTCCTTAGAGGAACCTTAGAACTACACCTCAACAAGTCATCAATGATCTTTGCACCTAAGAGGTGCATTCTACAACCCACTAGGGGAGAGATGTGTAACTTCTTACGTGCTCAACTTAGAGTTGACACGTGTCATTTATAAATAATAATAATAAAATATTAAAAATAACACCTTGACTTAAATTTAATTAACATAAATTAGATAAATTAAAACCATAAACATTGGATTACACATTTCCTCAACATTTCCACTCTAAAAAATGATTATTTGATTCCTCTTGATATTTAGTAGATCTCCTTTTAGATGGATCTATGTTGGTAGTTACTCTCAATCAACTCTTCTCTCCCAAAGTGCAAACCCACATTCTTCATCCTCGTTAAGTCCTTGGCCTAAGAGCTTACGAGCTGACCTTAGGAAAATACGTACATGAATGCCAATTATCTTTTTCCACGCGTTTTGTTTTGTTTTCTCTAAGGTATAAAGTTTGAAGTCTGTCAAGACTACCTCAATAGAAAATAGTCTATAATCCACGAGATTCACAACGGAAGAGTCTAACTTTCCCGCTGGCGATTGTTGCATCGTTCAGTCCCGCAATCTACTCAACCCCGGGCCCCACTCCAGTAACGGGCTGCTCACTGTCTCCCTCCACTATCGCCTGACAGCCCCCGCAGGTGGCTTCACTCGGCTATCAATATTCAGCCTGAGTCTGAGTTTGCCACGGGCTTTGACGTACATTCAGGCCTCAATTCTCTGTGCACAACCATAATGTTCTGGCAGTCGGGGGATCTGCGAGCCTTATGCACCAGGTTCACTTAAATTGTCTCCTTTGGTTGAGTGGGCCTGAACTCCTGAACTTTTGGATGAATTAAAGCAAGAAATTGGAAGAAAGTTCTTGAGAATGAATCTGGATGGATGAATGAGACTAAGAGAAGAGAAAAAATCAAAGAAAACATAGAAAAACATGCATTCGTTTGCTGCAAATTCCTGTTTGTAACGGAGTAAGCTATCACTCACTGCATCACATAGGTGCAAATGGTCGGGTAGATAGCTTACTCCGAATAAGGCATGGCCATTCCATTCACAGAAAGTTGTTTCAAATTTCCAAGCATGCATTCATGATGGGATCTTGGCTCCCACAATGTTATGTTCATGCATTCATTCATCATGTTATTCAAATAATGCATAATTGATTTTAAATTTTAAATGTACGGAATTTCAGTTCACTTAGTAGTATCATTATCAGAGAAATTCAAAATTCAAATTGAGTGAATATGAACGGGGCATTCGTTCGTGGACCTGTGTAAGAGATCAAGCTTTTTCCTCTGCAGTAAATTGCAGCGTACATCCAAAATGGAGACGCTATTGTTGCTTCGAATAGGATCAAGATATCTATTGTTTATAAATTATTGTAAACGTTCATGCCTCCCTCCGTTTATTCAATCCCTCAATTGTTTTTTAGATCTTTAATTATGGTCTGTGTTGTTCAACCACTTTTTATGTTTGGTTTTCTTTCTCTGTGCTTTTAGTGTGAAGGCAGGTGTTTTGCAGTGCCTTGAAGGCTGAAGCAGTCTCAAACCCTGTAACCTTCCGCAGGCTTCGGGAGAAAAGTTGACAGATTTTGAAACCAAAGTGTCATTGCAGTAGGGAAGAGAGAAGGCCAGAGTTTTAGGATTGATGGGGTACCCTGGCAAAATAATTACAGCCGATCTTGTTTTTTATTTGATTTCTGGCAAAATAATCACAACCGATCTTGTTTTTTATTTGATATAAGAGAAAATTCTTTAACTACCTTGCATAATAACCTTCCAAAGGACTTGACTCAATCGACTGAGCAAATACGCAACACATATGAAGGGAAGGATAAGTTCAGATTGTATTTCATCTTCTCATGCTCTCATTATTTTTGATGACATGGATCATATTCAGCTGCTGAATGCATTGCTTTTACCTGCAAGGATGTCCTTAATAATGGTAGCTTAATTTTTGTGACATCTCACTAGAATGATGTTCTCACATGCAGCTCAGACATCCATTTACAGGCTAACAGGCCTCAATCCACATCACTCTCAAGAGCACTTTTGATCAAATGCGTTCTGCCTGCGCCATCTTGTTGTAGGATTTGACAAAGTAGTTGAAATTTTTTTCAAACCCTGCCATGGACTGCCATTACCTCTTAGAGAGCTTTTTCGTCAGAACAAGGATTTAAATCATTTGAAAATGCATTTCTGCAAAACAGATTCGGTTGGAGTTGGGAGGGATGTCTGTGTCTTTGGAAGTTGAAAAATATTAAGAAAACACGATGGGCCATGTATATGAATGTTAAATATTTAGATTGCTAAATCACCATATTTACTAGCTCAAAATTGGGAAGCATATTAGAGTGGAGGAAATGTTATATAAAATTTAAAGTTTATCATAAAAAATGTTATGTATTGTTTACATTTTATTTTAGAAAATAAAATATTAAAGTTGAAAATGGTAAATGGTATTATAAAAAAAATATCTTGGAATGTCAAAATAAACTAATTTTAAATTTGTTTAGGTTTCAAAATAAACTAATTTTGTAATTTTTAATGAATTAATTTTTAATTTAATTTGTTTAATTATTAAGTTTTTTTAGATTATTTAATATTTTTTTCATTTGCAATCTAAAAATTATATTATTAAAAAAAACACTAAAAGAATTCTTATTGCCATTTATGCTTATGTTATTTGAAAATAGAGTTTCCAATAATTAATATATATTTTCTCTCTCGTACCACATTGATTCAAAATAGTTTATTCACAAAACATATATTTATTAAACCATATCTTTATATGTTAAGTGTAGATATTTTTTTCATTTCTAAATATGATACCTACACACATTTTATTGAAGGTACATAGTTTTAAAAAAATATGTTGAATATACATTAGTCATGATACTTACAAAATGTAGTAAAAGTATAAGTCTTATCTTTATTTATATTTATGTTTTTTAAAATAAAGTTTCTCATAACTAATACATAATTTATGTCTCTTTATAATAGTGTTTGAAAATAATTCTTCGACAAAACATATATTGATTAAACAATATCCTTATATGTTAAATGTAAATAGTCTTTCCATTTAGAAATTCTTTGAAAAATAAAATATTAGCTAAAACATATCTTTATAACTGTAAATAATCTTTCCATTTCTAAATATGATACCTACACACATTTCATTGAAATTACATACTTAGTTACAAAATGTTGAATATACATTTGTCATGATATATAACATTAAAAATGTAGTATTTTAATTGGTAAAAGAAGAGTAAGCTAATACAAAATGTAGTGAAATTGGAAGTCAAAAAAGTGTGAATGAAATATATCTCATGTGAAATGTATAAAAAAAAAAACTTCTCCATGTTCAATACTATGTATGTAAGCATGCTCTAATCCTCAAAACATTAAATTGTCTATATCTAATCCTCAAAACATTAAATTGTCCATATTTAATCCCAAAAAAATATTAAATGCATGGATAAGTTGTAATGCTTACAAATAACACCTTGGTTGGAATGCATTTTTTACTAGCTATTATGAGTTTCTAATAACTCAATTATAGTGATAATTAGAAATGCCTCATTAACTAATAACCTAAGTGTATAACATTTTTAAATATTGAGTAGTTGGTTTGTTTTAGTGATGTTTTATGTGTGAATGTCAAGTTAGATAAGTTCATTTGGTAGTTTGCCATTGTCATCATCTTTAATATGACTAATTTCATTTTAAAAAATAATAAGAAATAAATATATCAACATAGGTAGAACCCAAGTCAAAAACTTAATACATACATACATATATTGAAAGGGATTCACTTGAAAATTAGAATGTATGCACTGAGAAGTTTTGTATAATTGTTTGAATATATATACTAAATATGCTTCCAAAAATAAATCATAAAAGAATAAATCTTGGATCTATCACTCATGCTCCCATAGAATACAAAGGATAATAATATATTCACATGTTAAGACCATTAAATACATTTGCTTTCCATCCTTGTGCATTCTTGATTTTTTCATGAAAATGAACTTGATTGATTGAGTGGTAAATGTCCAGTTCACTTCTTACACTAGGTCATAGATTATTTGCATGCAACGATGAGTATGGAAGATACTGCATGTGTTCAAATGTCCTAACTTAATATTTTTTTATGCACTCAGATGTTTTCTACCAATACTCACCCTCAAGGTATGACAAAGGTACGATGACGCGCATCTTTCTTTAAGGAGAATTCTTACTAATATAGAATCATTGGATACACTTTTTTTGCTCACTCATGTTGTGGTTGTGTGTGAATGCTTATACTAATTGTTATTTTTATATTTGCTTTGGATAAAAAGCAAAGTTTAATGACACACGAGATTCATTTAGATTTTATGTGCATTGGCATAGATGATGCTTTCAAAGTTATAGTTGCCTCTAATGATATTACCAAAACATCCTTATTATGATGCTTTGATTATGGTATTGTCCTTTGATCAGTATGGATGACCTGAATTCAACCCCATTGTGTGAATTGCACATAAATTCTTATAACTTGGTGCTTATCTCTTCCTTGAATTGGGGATTTTATTCATAACCATTAAGGGTTATTTGCTTGAATTATGAGCATGATGATGTGAGCATTTTAAAGTCTTCTTGTCTTTGTCCTCACACAATCTATGTTTCACTAAGTCCAAGAATTTCTTCACTAGCCTTTTTTGAAAAATAACAAATGTTTTTTTTTTCCATTTTTTTTTTCAAACTACAACCAAGTCATCCCTACAAGGATTTTTTGTTAAGAACCCATGTCAACCCTCCTCTTTATTTTGTTAGTATATTTTGTTAGACGCATATGCTTTGTAAGTCGTCCCATTACTATGTTGTATTATCCCACATTCATGGGGAGTAAGTAATAGTTGTTAAGTCGTCCAATTAATATGTTGCATTATCCCACATTCATCACACATTCATGGGGAGTAATAGTTTTTTAGATTAGACTTAGTATACAAGTATGTGTTGAGGCTAATGAAGACATCAAAGAGTTATTTTGTATTGAGCTTGCTCAAAGGAGGTTTCCCCCTCGAAGTGGCCTGGGATCAATAAAATCTCTTTTGTGCTCCAATATTTCTGTTATATCATGCATTCTCATTGTTCATTGCAGGAGGTTCATCTCATTTGGTATCAGAGCACTTTCTTGGGCTCGTTGGATGGAATTTCTACCAATTTTTTTTCTTTTGCAGTGCTTCATGGCGCTGTGATCATTGTAGTCATTCTTCTTCTTGCAGCAGTATTATTCATTCGAATCAGGGAATAAATCATATCCACTTAATTGTGGGAAGTACTTGGGCATAGCCCTAAAACTCATTGTGAAGAATACCACAGGAACCCCGAAGTAGCTGGCCATTGAGAGTACCTGCCAAGCGAAAAGGGTAATGACCCCTACCTGATTGACTAGTTCCCACCAGTGAGGTAAACCGAGAGCTATCGTTTGCGGCAAAGTGGTTATCAGTTTTACTTGAGCCGTGGAGTGAGGAGTACTGCCCCAATACGCAAGTCGTTAGACAACAATGGTGGCCGAGTGAATCCCGTGAACCTTTACGAAGCCGAACATACCTGGGGTCCATATCCATTTACATTTGATAAAGCGCATATTTCTAGAACCGTCACACATCATTTCCTCCATTTCCAGTCGATAAAGTGCATCTTTCCAGAACCGCCACAGATCACTTCCTCCATTTCCAGTAGATAAATTTCTATTTTTTGGCCATATCTTCTTTGATTTAGCTCCATTTACCTTGAAACTTCACTGTAACCTCCATAATCCCATTTTGCATATTCCTTCCTCGAGGACCCTATCCCCAATTCCACTTCCTGAAGCCCAGAATTCCACATTTGTCTATTTTTATGGTTTTCTGTAACTTTTCTGATACTCACCCAATCGCCTTCAAAGTTTTCCACGGTGTTCGTTTCCCATTTCTGCTTCATTGTCCCTATCTGACAAATTTTCCAATTCCTTTATCTCGCCTCTGAAATTTGCATTTTTTGCTTCCTGTCCCTAAGAAAGTGTACAAAACCCCAACCCCAATTAACCATATAATGCCTTTTTCAGCCTGTACACTTTATGTTCTTGACCTGCAACTTCATACCCTTATGGTTGTTCCACATTAACTTCCTTTTCTAGATATCCATTTAAGAATGCCGACTTGACATCCATTTGATGAACATGCCATTTGTTTTTAGCAGCAATGGCCAAAACTGTTCTGACTTTATCCATGCGTGCAACAAGTGCAAACGTTTCATTGAAGTTGATACCGGGTTGTTGTGTGAACCCTCTTGCTACCATTCTTGCCTTGTGCTTTTGCACATTCCCATCAGCATCTTGCTTTGTCTTGTAAATCCATTTGACACTGATTACATCTTTGTCTTTTGGTACATCAACCAGTTCCCATGTTTGGTTTTTCTCAATGCATTATATTTCTTCATCCATGGCTTGTGCCCATACTTCTTCTTCAACAGCTTCTTCAAATGTTAGTGGATCATATATAGGTGCAAATAATGCAAAGAGAGAGAATGAATTAGGTGTACCAGCTTCATATATCTCCCGCAGACTTCTTGTCTTCACCGGTTCTATCGATGTCGATCTTGACCGAATGCTTGATGGAGTCTGCTGTCCTCTTGGTGTACTTGTCGGTGTAGCTTGAGTTGCTACTTGTGTCGATGGTCCTTGTGCTGAACCATGTCTTGGTGTCATGGGAGTCAACAGTGATGCGACCGGTTGACTTACATGTGGTATTTGAACCACTTCCTCTTCCATATCATCATTGTCGACATTCGACACAATGTTGACATTTATGTCGACAGTTCCATCCCATGATTCATTCTCGACAAATTGAACATCTCGACCGATTATCACTTTCCTTGTGACAAGGTCATACAACTTGTATGCTTTTGTGTCTTCTGAATAATCGACAAAAATACATTTCTGTCCCTTCTTGTCTAGCTTCCTTCTCAGCTCATCTGGAACATGAGTATATGCAACACAACCAAAAAATTTTAAATGGGAAACACTATGATTCATACCTGTCCATGCTTCTTGGGGAACTTTGTTCTTTACACTCTTTGTCGGACATCGGTTCATAATGTATACGGCAGTTGCGACTGCTTCACCCCAATACTCATTTGGAAAATGCTTGGCTGCCAACATGCTGCGTGCCATCTCCATGATGGTTCTGTTCTTTCTTTCGGCAATACCGTTCTGCTGAGGTGTATACTGTGCAGTAAATTGTTTTTGTATGCCATGGGTCTTGCAAAAATTCAGAAATTCATTTGAAACATATTCACCTCCTCTGTCGGTCCTTAATATCTTGATGCGATGTCCACTCTGGTTCTCCACGAGTGCCTTAAATTGCTGAAAATAACCAAATGCATCAGATTTATGTTTCAAGAAATATACCAATGTTTTTCTTGAGTAGTCATCAATAAAGGTTAGAAAACACTTGCAGCCACCAATGGATGATGTCTGCATTGGACCACAGATGTTAGAGTGCACAATTTCAAGTGGTGTGCATGCTCTATAGGACTTTCCGATTGAAAATGTCTCTCTGTGTTGCTTTCCAAAAATGCATCCTTCACAAACCCTCTCTGGTCTGTCGATCAATGGTAATCCCTTCACCATATTCTTTGTGTGTAGTAGCTTCAGCCCACCAAAATTCAGATGTCCAGATCTGAAATGCCACAACCAGGATTCATCCTGAACTTCTATCTGAAATGCAGCTTGCAAATTAGCGCTGCAATTTTCTCTCTTGTCGAGGAGCTCGATTGTTTCTTCACTTTATGCCTTGAATGTAGCTCCTGTGTTTGTCTTCCCTTTTATGTCAGGAACTATCCTCAATGGAAATAAGCGGTTGCTTTTCATTGGCACTTTTGCTATCAGCTAGTCGCTTGGACGCTTGTCTTTGATCACACCGTGTTCATCTTCCATGTAGACTCTGTAGCATTTTTGTAACAACTGTCCAATGCTTAACAAATTATGTTTCAGACCTTCGACATGATAGATATCAGGGATATACTTACTCTCCCCCTATTTGGTTAGAATATCAACAGTGCCTTTTCCTAAGACAGTGACTTCGACATTATTTCCAAGTGTAACATCAGTTTTAACTAAAGTGTCTAGACTGGAAAACAGATTCAAATTACCAGTCATGTGGTTGCTGCATCCTGAATCTAAGTACCATATGTCATGTGGAATTTCTTGAACAACATTGCATTCAAGTGGAGATGTCGATGCCATTAACATTGCACTTGTCGAAGTGTTGGTGCTGGTTGACTGACTTGGGATTTGCTTTCCCTGGTCATATTGCTTCTTCCTGCATTCATATGCATAATGACCAAACTTCTTACAGTAATGACTTTGAATTTTTTATTTATCAAACCTCTAGCCACTTGTCTGACTTGGGTTCTGGTTATCTCCTCTGCCACCGACATTTGTAGGAATTCTACCTCGTCCTCCTCTTGAAGAACTTCTTCCTCTGCCTCTAAAGTTGTTTCTCCCCCTGCCTCTACCACAGCTTATGGATGTTTGTGCTGCAAATGCACCTTCCAATGATGTCTATGTTCTGCTGAGTCTGTGCTCATGATTGATGAGTGAAGCTTGCAACTCATTAATGGTAAATGTCGTCATGTCTGTGTGTTCCTCTAAGGTCACAACTAAGTTTTGAAATCTTGGGGGAAGACTTCTGAGAATTTTTTCAACAACCCTTTGGTCTGCTATGGGTTCTCCATGAGATTTCAGTTGGTTTATCAACCCAACAACTCTGGTGTAGAATGTGTCTACATTCTCTGAATCTTTCATGGACAGAGATTTAAAATCTCTTCTCAGAATCTGCAGCTTGGATGTCTTTACCTTATCCAAACCTTGATAGGAAGTCTCCAATGTATCCCATGCTTCCTTAGCATTAGTTTTTGCTGCTAGTCTTGGGAGTATGCTTTTATGCATAGCTTGATGTATGAAAAACAGAGCTTTTCCATCTTTCTTCCTCTGTTCCCTCAAGACAACTTTCTCAGCTTGTGTGAGATTGTTATATGCTGTCATGTTTGCTGGTTCTGCAAAACCATACTGGACTATCTCCCATACATCTTGACCTCTAAATAAAGCATTTATTGTTAAAGAACAATATTCATAATTCTTTCCTGTAAAAATTGGAGTTTGCAATGAACCAGAAGTGGAAGCCATTTTAATTTTTAATTAACTTTCCTTAGAAAATTAATTTCTACCTTTTAAGACAAGATTTGTTTCCTAAATCTTGGGCTGATATAAACCTTGCTCTGATATAACCTTGCTTTGATACCAGTTAGCCAAAACCAAGCCGACTAAACTTGAGTTTAGGTCTCAGTCGATATTCAAATTTAATTTTCACTTTTCACGTCGACCACTTTTTCTTTTTCCTTGTCGGGTGAAACTTGTCTATCTCCCGACTAGACAAGTTTATAAATTTTAGTCGGTCTTCCACTCAACTAAATTTACTTCGACTAACTTGTCGGTTCTACCGACCGGTTTTTACCTCGACCACTTGTCACTTCGACCAAGTCGGCTGACTTCTTCGACCAACTCGGCTGACCTCTTCGACCAAGTCAGCTCACCTCAGTTGGCTGACTCAACTGACCTCTCAAGTCGGCTCACGTTGGTCGAAATCTACAGAGTATGTTTCTTAGTCTAAAGACTTAAGAAATTACAAATGCTTTTCACCTGTGTGTAAGATGAAGTAAAATAGACACATTTACAAATCCAAATAACTTATAAAAACATATGCCCAAATATGTAGGAAGATTTGAGTCGACCAATGTGCCGTAAAACCTGGAATTTTCACACGGTGATAATTTTATGGGTTCTTTGATCTTTCACTTAACAGTAATTGTAAAAGACATTTACAGAAGTAAATCTGGAAATATGTGCGGCCAAATAATCATGCATTCAACCATAAACTATTTCATATATTTAACTATGCGGAAATAACAAAGTATTACAAACTTGTCGGTCCAGACTTGTCCTTTTATAGAGCTTTAGATCTTCGACTGAATCACTTACATAGAAGCTTGAGCTTCGACTTCTCTTTCTCACCTTGAGTTCCTCTGTCTCTCTATTGTGTCTCTCTATCTGTCTCAGTAAACTGATTTACAATTTGCTTCTTCTATTTATAGGCAACCTAAATATTGCTTCTACATGGGCCGACTGACTCACTATTAAAGACTGTAATAACTATCTACCTAACAACTTAGCTTCAGAAATAAATTCGATTGGATTACATTGCTGAATCGTGGACTCTTCCTTCTTATCAGACTGACAAACAAGATCTTGACTTGTACAGACTCTGACAGAGTCGGCTGAGAGTCAGGTACATATCTACGAGTAATTACATTTTTCCAACACCTGGCTTGAGTTGGCACCCTGGAAAAATAATTACAACCGATCTTGTTTTTTATTTGATATAAGAGAAAATTCTTTAACTATCTTGCATAATAACCTTCCAAAGGACTTGACTCAATCGACTGAGCAAATACACAACACTTATGAAGGGAAGGATAAGTTCAGATTGTATCTCATCTTCTCATGCTCTCATTATTTTTGATGACATGGATCATATTCAACGGCTGAATGCATTTCTTTTACCTGCAAGGATGTCCTTAATAATGGTAGCTTAATTTTTGTGACATCTCACTAGAATGATGTTCTCACATGCAGCTTAGACATCCATTTACAGGCTAACAGGCCTCAATCCACATCACTCTCGAGAGCACTTTTGATCAAATGCGTTCTGCCTGCGCCATATTGTTGTAGGATTTGACAAAGTAGTTGAAAAGTTTTTCAGATTTGGTTGGGAGGGATGTCTGTGTCTTTGGAAGTTGAAAAATATTAAGAAAACACGATGGGCCATGTATATGAATGTTAAATATTTAGATTGCTAAATCACCATATTAGAGTGGAGGAAGTGTTATATAAATTTTAAAGTTTATCATAAAAAATGTTATGTATTGTTTACATTTTATTTTATAAAATAAAATATTAAAGTTGAAAATGGTAAATGGTATTATAAAAAAAATATCTTGGAATGTCAAAATAAACTAATTTTAAATCTCTTTAGGTTTCAAAATAAACTAATTTTGCAATTTTTAATGAATTAATTTTTAATTTCATTTGTTCAATTATTAAGTATTTTTAGATTATTTAATTTTTTTTCATTTGCAATCTAAAAATTATATCATTAATTAAAAAAAACACTAAAAGAATTCTTATTGCCATTTATGCTTATGTTATTTGAAAATAAAGTTTCCATTAATATATATTTTATTTCTCCATACCACAGTGATTCAAAATAGTTTATTCACAAAAGATATATTGATTAAACCATATCTTTATATGTTAAGTGTAAATATTTTTTTCATTTCTAAATATGATACCTACACACATTTTATTGAAGTTACGTAGTTTTAAAAAAATATGTTGAATATACATTAGTAATGATACTTACAAAATGTAGTAAAAGTATAAGTCTTATCTTTATTTATATTTATGTTTTTTAAAATAAAGTTTCTCATAACTAATACATAATTTACGTCTCTTTATAATAGTGTTTGAAAATAATTCGTCCACAAAACATATATTGATTAAACAATATCCTTATATGTTAAATGTAAATAGTCTTTCCATTTAGAAATTCTTTGAAAAATAAAATATTGGCTAAAACATATATTTATAACTATAAATAATCTTTCCATTTCTAAATATAATACCTATGCACATTTCATTGAAATTACAAACTTAGTTACAAAATGTTGAATATACATTTGTCATGATATATAACATTTAAAAATGTAGTAATTTAATTGGTAAAAGAAGATTAAGCTAATACAAAATGTAGTGAAATTGGAAGTCAAAAGAGTATGAATGAAATATATCTCATGTGAAATGTATAAAAAAAAACTTCTCCATGTTCACTAATATGTATGTAAGCATGCTCTAATCCTCAAAACATTAAATTGTCTATATCTAATCCTCAAAACATCATATCTAATCCTCAAAACACAAAATTGTCCATATTTAATCCCAAAAAAATATTAAATGCATTGATAAGTTGTAATGCTTACAAATAACACCTTGGTTGGAATGCATTTCTTACTAGCTATTATGAGTTTCTAATAACTGAATTATAGTGATAATTAGAAATGCCTCATTAACTAATAACCTAAGTGTATAACATTTTTAAATATTGAGTAGTTGGTTTGTTTTAGTGATGTTTTATGT
>LPNX010826811.1:286586-303894 GCA_001517045.1 Pseudotsuga menziesii
AACATTTTAAAGTCTTCTTGTCTTTGTCCTCACACAATCTATGTTTCACCAAGTCCAAGAATTTCTTCACTAGCCTTTTTTGAAAAATAACAAATGTTTTTTTTTCCATTTTTTTCTTTTCAAACTACAACCAAGTCATCCCTACGAGGATTTTTTGTTAAGAACCCGTGTCAACCCTCCTCTTTATTTTGTTAGTATATTTTATCAGACGCATATGCTTTGTAAGTCGTCCCATTAGTATGTTGTATTATCCCACATTCATGGGGAGTAAGTAATAGTTGTTAAGTTGTCCAATTAATATGTTGCATTATCCCACATTCATCACACATTCATGGGGAGTAATAGTTTTTTAGATTAGACTTAGTATACAAGTAT
The DNA here is from genome assembly GCA_001517045.1 of Pseudotsuga menziesii. NCBI lineage: Eukaryota > Viridiplantae > Streptophyta > Pinopsida > Pinales > Pinaceae > Pseudotsuga > Pseudotsuga menziesii. The sequence goes on from LPNX010826811.1 coordinate 286,962, forward strand.
GTGTTGAGGCTAATGAAGACATCAAAGAGTTATTTTGTATTGAGCTTGCTCAAAGGAGGTTTCCCCCTCGAAGTGGCCCTGCGATCAATAAAATCTCTTTTGTGCTCCAATATTTCTGTTATATCATGCATTCTCATTGTTCATTGCAGGAAGTTCATCTCATTTGGTATCAGAGCACTTTCTTGGGCTCGTTGGATGGAATTTCTACCAATTTTTTTCTTTTGCAGTGCTTCATGGCGTTGTGATCATTGTAGTCATTCTTCTTCTTACAGCAGTATTATTCATTCGAATCAGGGAATAAATCATATCCGCTTAATTGTGGGAAGTACTTGGGCATAGCCCTAAAACTCATTGTGAAGAATACCACAGGAACCCCGAAGTAGCTGGCCATTGAGAGTACCTGCCAAGCAAAAAGGGTAACGACCCCTACCTGATTGACTAGTTCCCACCGGTGAGGTAAACTGAGAGCTATCGTTTGCGGCAAAGTGGTTATCAGTTTTACTTGAGCCGTGGAGTGAGGAGTGCTGCCCCAATACGCAAGTCGTTAGACAACATTGGTGACCGAGTGAATCCCGTGAACCTTTAGGAAGCCAAACATACCTGGGGTCCATATCTATTTACATTTGATAAAGCGCATATTTCTAGAACCGTCACACATCATTTCCTCCATTTCCAATTGATAAAGTGCATCTTTCCAGAACCGCCACAGATCACTTCCTCCATTTCCAGTAGATAAATTTCTATTTTTTGGCCATATCTTCTTTGATTTAGCTCCATTTACCTTGAAACTTCACTGTAACCCCCATAATCCCATTTTTCATATTCCTTCCTCGAGGACCCTATCCCCAATTCCACTTCCTGAAGCCCAGAATTCCACATTTGTCTATTTTTATGGTTTTCTGTAACTTTTCTGATTCTCACCCAATTGCCTTCAAAGTTTTCCATGGTGTTCGTTTCCCATTTCTGCTTCATTGTCCCTATCTGACAAATTTTCCAGTTCCTTCATGTCGCCTCTGAAATTTGCATTTTTTGCTTCCTGTCCCTAAGAAAGTGTACAAAACCCCAACCCCAATTAACCATATAATGCTTTTTTCAGCCTCTACACTTTATGTTCTTGACCTGCAACTTCATACCCTTGTGGCTGTTCCACATTAACTTCCTTTTCTAGATAGCCATTTAAGAATGTCGACTTGACATCCATTTGATGAACATGCCATTTGTTTTTAGCAGTAATGGCCAAAACTGTTCTGACTGTATCCATGCGTGCAACAGGTGCAAACGTTTCATTGAAGTCGATACCGGGTTGTTGTGTGAACCCTCTTGCTACCATTCTTGCCTTGTGCTTTTGCACATTCCCATCAGCATCTTGCTTTGTCTTGTAAATCCATTTGACACTAATTACATCTTTGTCTTTTGGTACATCAACCAGTTCCCATGTCTGGTTTTTCTCAATGCATTCTATTTCTTCATCCATGGCTTGTGCCCATACTTCTTCTTCAACAGCTTCTTCAAATGTTAGTGGATCATATATAGGGGAAAATAATGCAAAGAGAGAGAATTAATTAGGTGTACCAGCTTCATATATCTCCCGCAGACTTCTTGTCTTCACCGGTTCTATCAATGTCGACCTTGACCGAATGCTTGATGGAGTCTGCTGTCCTCTTGGTGTACTTGTCGGTGTAGCTTGAGTTGCTACTTGTGTCGATGGTCCTTGTGCTGAACCATGTCTTGGTGTCATGGGAGTCGATGGTGCTGCGACCGGTTGACTTACATCTGGTATTTGAACCACTTCCTTTTCCATATCATCATTGTCGACATTCGACACAATGTTGACATTTATGTCGACAGTTCCATCCCATGATTCATTCTCGACAAATTGAACATCTCAACCGATTATCACTTTCCTTGCGACAAGGTCATACAACTTGTATGCTTTTGTGTCTTCTGAATAACCGACAAAAATACATTTATGTCCCTTTTTGTCTAGCTTCCTTCTCAGCTCATCTGGAACATGAGTATATGCAACACAACCAAAAAATTTTAAATGGGAAACACTATGATTCATACCTGTCCATGCTTCTTGGGGAACTTTGTTCTTTACACTCTTTGTCGGACATCGGTTCATAATGTATACGGCAGTTGCAACTGCTTCACCCCAATACTCATTTGGCAAATGCTTGGCTGCCAACATGCTGCGTGCCATCTCCATGATGGTTTTGTTCTTTCTTTCGGCAATACCGTTCTGCTGAGGTGTATACTGTGCAGTAAATTGTTTTTGTATGCCATGGGTCTTGCAAAAATTCAGAAATTCATTTGAAACATATTCACCTCCTATGTCGGTCCTTAATATCTTGATGCGATGTCCACTCTGGTTCTCCACGAGTGCCTTAAATTGCTGAAAATAACCAAATGCATCATATTTATGTTTCAAGAAATATACCCATGTTTTTCTTGAGTAGTCATCAATAAAGGTTAGAAAACACTTGCAGCCACCAATGGATGATGTCTGCATTGGACCACAGATGTCAGAGTGCACAATTTCAAGTGGTGTGCGTGCTCTATAGGACTTTCCAATTGAAAATGTCTCTTTGTGTTGCTTTCCAAAAATGCATCCTTCACAAACCCTCTCTGGTCTGTCGATCAATGGTAATCCCTTCACCATATTCTTTGTGTGTAGTAGCTTCAGCCCACCAAAATTCAGATGTCCAAATCTGAAATGCCACAACCAGGATTCATCCTGAACTTCTATCTGAAATGCAGCTTGCAAATTAGCGCTGCAATTTTCTCTCTTGTCAAGGAGCTCGATTGTTTCTTCACTTTCTGCCTTGAATGTAGCTCCTGTGTTTGTCTTCCCTTTTATGTCAGGAACTATCCTCAATGGAAACAAGCGGTTGCTTGTCATTGGCACTTTTGCTATCAGCTGGTCGCTTGGACGCTTGTCTTTGATCACACAGTGTTCATCTTCCATGTAGACTCTGTAGCATTTTTGTAGCAACTGTCCAATGCTTAACAAATTATGTTTCAGACCTTCGACATGATAGATATCAGGGATATACTTACTCTCCCCCTATTTGGTTAGAATATCAACAGTGCCTTTTCCTAAGACAGTGACTTGGACATTATTTCCAAGTGTAACATCAGTTTTAACTGAAGTGTCTAGACTGGAAAACAGATTCAAATTACCAGTCATGTGGTTGCTGCATCCTGAATCTAAGTACCATATGTCATGTGGAATTTCTTGAACAACATTGCATTCAAGTGGAGATGTCTATGCCATTAACATTGCACTTGTCGAAGTGTTGGTGCTAGTTGACTGACTTGGGATTTGCTTTCCTTGGTCATATTGCTTCTTCCTGCATTCATATGCATAATGACCAAACTTCTTACATTAATGACTTTGAATTTTTTATTTATCAAACCTCTGGCCACTTGGCTGACTTGGGTTCTAGTTATCTCCTCTGCCACCGACATTTGTAGGACTTCTACCTCGTCCTCCTCTTGAAGAACTTCTTCCTCTGCCTCTGAAGTTGTTTCTCCCCCTGCTCTACCACAGCTTATGGATGATTGTGCTGCAAATGCACCTTCCAATGATGTCTATGTTCTGCTGAGTCTATGCTCATGATTGATGAGTGAAACTTGCAACTCATCAATGGTAAATTTCGTCATGTCTGTGTGTTCCTCTAAGGTCACAACTAAGTTTTGAAATCTTGTGGGAAGACTTCTGAGAATTTTTTCAACAACCCTTTGGTCTGCTATGGGTTCTCCATGAGATTTCAGTTGGTTTATCAACCCAACAACTCTGGTGTAGAATGTGTCTACATTCTCTGAATATTTCATGGACAGAGATTTAAAATCTCTTCTCAGAATCTGCAGCTTGGATGTCTTTACCTTATCCAAACCTTGATAGCCAGTCTCCAATGTATCCCATGCTTCCTTAGCATTAGTTTTTGCTGCTATTCTTGGGAGTATGCTTTTATGCATAGCTTGATGTATGAAAAACAGAGCTTTTCCATCTTTCTTCCTCTGTTCCCTCAAGACAACTTTCTCAGCTTGTGTGAGATTGTTATTTGCTGTCATGTTTGCTGGTTCTGCATAACCATACTGGACTATCTCCCATACATCTTGACCTCTGAATAAAGCCTTTATTGTTAAAGACCAATATTCATAATTCTTTCCCGTAAAAATTGGAGTTTGCAATGAACCAGAAGTGGAAGCCATTTTAATTTTTAATTAAATTTCCTTAGAAAATTAATTTCTACCTTTTAAGACAAGATTTGTTTCCTAAATCTTGGGCTGATATAAACCTTGCTCTGATATAACCTTGCTTTGATACCAGTTAGCCAAAACCAAGCCGACTAAACTTGAGTTTGGGTCTCAGTCGATATTCAAATTTAATTTTCACTTTTCACGCCGACCACTTTTTCTTTTTCCTTGTTGGGTGAAACTTGTCTATCTCCCGACTAGACAAGTTTATGAATTTTAGTCGATCTTCCACTCAACTAAATTTACTTCGACTAACTTGTCGGTTCTACCGACCAGTTTTTACCTCGACCACTTGTCACTTCAACCAAGTCGGCTGACTTCTTCGACCAAGTCGGCTGACCTCTTCGACCAAGTCAGCTCACCTCAGTCGGCTGACTCAACCAACCTCTCAAGTCGGCTCACTTTGGTCGAAATCTACAGAGTATGTTTCTTAGTCTAAAGACTTAAGAAATTACAAATGCTTTTCACCTGTGTGTAAGATGAATTAAAATAGACACATTTACAAATCCAAATAACTTATAAAAACATATGCCCAAATATGTAGGAAGATTTGAGTCGACCAATGTGCCGTAAAACCTGGAATTTTCACGCGGTGAGAATTTTATGGTTTCTTTGATCTTTCACTTAACAGTAATTGTAAAAGACATTTACAGAAGTAAATCTAGAAATATGTATGGCCAAATAATCATGCATTCAACCATAAACTACTTCATATATTTAACTATGCGGAAATAACAAAGTATTACAAACTTGTCGGTCCAGACTTGTCCTTTTATAGAGCTTCAGCTCTTCGACTGAATCACTTACACAGAAGCTTGAGCTCTGACTTCTCTTTCTCACCTTGAGTTCCTCTGTCTCTCTATTGTGTCTCTCTCTCTGTCTCAGTAAACTGATTTACAATTTGCTTCTTCTATTTATAGGCAACCTGAAGATTGCTTCTACATGGGCCGACTGACTCACTATTAAAGACTGTAATAACTATCTACCTAACAACTTAGCTTCAGAAATAAATTCGATTGGATTACATTGCCGAATCGTGGACTCTTCCTTATTATCAGACTGATAGACAAGATCTTGACTTGTACAGACTCTGACAGAGTCGGCTGAGAGTCAGGTACATATCTGCGAGTAATTACATTTTTCCAACACCTGGCTTGAGTTGGCACCCTGGAAAAATAATTACAACCGATCTTGTTTTTTATTTGATATAAGAGAAAATTCTTTAACTATCTTGCATAATAACCTTCCAAAGGACTTGACTCAATCGACTAAGCAAATACGCAACACATATGAAGGGAAGGATAAGTTCAGATTGTATCTCATCTTCTCATGCTCCCATTATTTTTGATGACATGGATCATATTCAGCGGCTGAATGCATTGCTTTTACCTGCAAGGATGTCCTTAATAATGGTAGCTTAATTTTTGTGACATCTCACTAGAATGATGTTCTCACATGCAGCTTAGACATCCATTTACAGGCTAACAGGCCTCAATCCACATCACTCTCGAGAGCACTTTTGATCAAATGCATTCTGCCTGCGCCATCTTGTTGTAGGATTTGACAAAGTAGTTGAAAAGTTTTTCAAACCCTGCCATGGACTGCCATTACCTCTCAGAGAGCTTTTTCGTCAAAACAAGGATTTAAATCATTTGAAAATGCAATTCTGCAAAACAGATTCAGATTCGGTTGGGAGGGATGTCTGTGTCTTTGGAAGTTGAAAAATATTAAGAAAACACGATGGGCCATGTATATGAATGTTAAATATTTAGATTGCTAAATCACCATATTAGAGTGGAGGAAATGTTATATAAATTTTAAAGTTTATCATAAAAAATGTTATGTATTGTAATAAAGTTGAAAATGGTAAATGGTATTATAAAAAAAATATCTTGGAATGTCAAAATAAACTAATTTTAAATCTCTTTAGGTTTCAAAATAAACTAATTTTGCAATTTTTAATGAATTAATTTTTAATTTAATTTGTTTAATTATTAAGTATTTTTAGATTATTTAATATTTTTTTCATTTGCAATCTAAAAGTTATATCATTAATTAAAAAAAACACTAAAAGAATTCTTATTGCCATTTATGCTTATGTTATTTGAAAATAGAGTTTCCAATAATATATATTTTCTTTCTCCATACCAGAGTGATTCAAAATAGTTTATTCACAAAACATATATTGATTAAACCATATCTTTATATGTTAAGTGTAAATATTTTTTTCATTTCTAAATATGATACCTACACACATTTTATTGAAGTTACATAGTTTTAAAAAAATATGTTGAATATACATTAGTCATGATACTTACAAAATGTAGTAAAAGTATAAGTCTTATCTTTATTTATATTTATGTTTTTTAAAATAAAATTTCTCATAACTAATACATAATTTACGTCTCTTTATAATAGTGTTTGAAAATAATTCGTCCACAAAACATATATTGATTAAACAATATCCTTATATGTTAAATGTAAATAGTCTTTCCATTTAGAAATTCTTTGAAAAATAAAATATTGGCTAAAACATATATTTATAACTATAAATAATCTTTCCATTTCTAAATATAATACCTATGCACATTTCATTGAAATTACAAACTTAGTTACAAAATGTTGAATATACATTTGTCATGATATATAACATTTAAAAATGTAGTAATTTAATTGGTAAAAGAAGATTAAGCTAATACAAAATGTAGTGAAATTGGAAGTCAAAAAAGTGTGAATGAAATATATCTCATGTGAAATGTATACAAAAAAACTTCTCCATGTTCACTAATATGTATGTAAGCATGCTCTAATTCTCAAAACATTAAATTGTCTATATCTAATCCTCAAAACATCATATCTAATCCTCAAAACACAAAACTGTCAATATTTAATCCCAAAAAAATATTAAATGCATTGATAAGTTGTAATGCTTACAAATAACACCTTGGTTGGAATGCATTTCTTACTAGCTATTATGAGTTTCTAATAACTCAATTATAGTGATAATTAGAAATGCCTCATTAACTAATAACCTAAGTGTATAACATTTTTAAATATTGAGTAGTTGGTTTGTTTTAGTGATGTTTTATGTGTGAATGTCAAGTTAGATAAGTTCATTTGGTAGTTTGCCATTGTCATCATCTTTAATATGACTAATTTCATTTTAAAAAATAATAAGAAATAAATATATCAACATAGGAAGAACCCAAGTCAAAAACTTAATACATACATACATATATTTAAAGAGATTCACTTGAAAATTAGAATGTATGCACTGAGAAGTTTTGTATAATTGTTTGAATATATATACTAAATATGCTTCTAAAAATAAATCATAAAAGAATAAATCTTGGATCTATCACTCATGCTCCCATAGAATACAAAGGATAATAATATATTCACATGTTAAGACCATTAAATACATTTGCATTCCATCCTTGTGCATTCTTGATTTTTTCATGAAAATGATCTTGATTGATTGAGTGGTAAATGTCCAGTTCACTTCTTACACTAGGTCATAGATTATTTGCATGCAACGATGAGTATGGAAGATACTGCATGTGTTCAAATGTCCTAACTTAATATTTTTTTATGCACTCAGATGTTTTCTACCAATACTCACCCTCAAGGTATGACAAAGGTACGATGACGCGCATCTTTCCTTAAGGAGAATTCTTACTAATATAGAATCATTGGATGCACTTTTTTTGCTCACTCATGTTGTGGTTGTGTGTGAATGCTTATATTAATTGTTATTTTTATATTTGCTTTGGATAAAAAGCAAAGTTTAATGACACACGAGATTCATTTAGATTTTATGTGCATTGGCATAGATGATGCTTTCAAAGTTATAGTTGCCTCTAATGATATTACCAAAACATCCTTATTATGATGCTTTGATTATGGTATTGTCCTTTGATCAGTATAGATGACCTGACTTCAACCCCATTGTGTGAATTGCACATAAATTCTTATAACTTGGTGCTTATCTCTTCCTTGAATTGGGGATTTTATTCATAACCATTAAGGGTTATTTGCTTGAATTATGAGCATGATGATGTGAGCATTTTAAAGTCTTCTTGTCTTTGTCCTCACACAATCTATGTTTCACTAAGTCCAAGAATTTCTTCACTAGCCTTTTTTGAAAAATAACAAATGTTTTTTTTTTCCATTTTTTTTTTCAAACTACAACCAAGTCATCCCTACAAGGATTTTTGTTAAGAACCCATGTCAACCCTCCTCTTTATTTTGTTAGTATATTTTGTCAGACGCATATGCTTTGTAAGTCGTCCCATTAGTATGTTGTATTATCCCACATTCATGGGGAGTAAGTAATAGTTGTTAAGTCGTCCAATTAATCTGTTGCATTATCCCACATTCATCACACATTCATGGGGAGTAATAGTTTTTTAGATTAGACTTAGTATACAAGTATGTGTTGAGGCTAATGAAGACATCAAAGGGTTATTTTGTATTGAGCTTGTTCAAAGGAAGTTTCCCCCTCGAAGTGGCCTGCAATCAATAAAATCTCTTTTGTGCTCCAATATTTCTGTTATATCGTGCATTCTCATTGTTTATTGCAGGAGGTTCATCTCATTTGGTATCAGAGCACTTTCTTGGGCTCGTTGGATGGAATTTCTGCCAATTTTTTTTCTTTTGCAGTGCTTCATGGCGCTGTGATCATTGTAGTCATTCTTCTTCTTGCAGCGGTATTATTCATTCGAATCAGGGAATAAATCATATCCGCTTAATTATGGGAAGTACTTGGGCATAGCCCTAAAACACATTGTGAAGAATACCACAGGAACCCTAAATTAGCTGGCCATTGAGAGTACCTGCCAAGCGAAAAGGGTAACGACCCCTACCTGATTGACTAGTTCCCACCAGTGAGGTAAACCGAGAGCTATCGTTTGCGAAAAAGTGGTTATCAGTTTTACTTGAGCCGTGGAGTGAGGAGTACTGCCCCAATACGCAAGTCGTTAGACAACATTGGTGGCCGAGTGAATCCCGTGAACCTTTAGGAAGCCGAACATACCTGGGGTCCATATCCATTTACATTTGATAAAGCGCATATTTCTAGAACCGTCACACATCATTTCCTCCATTTCCAGTTGATAAAGTGCATCTTTCGAGAACCGCCACAGATCATTTCCTCCATTTCCAGTTGATAAATTTCTATTTTTTGGCCATATCTTCTTTGATTTAGCTCCATTTACCTTGAAACTTCACTGTAACCCCCATAATCCCATTTTGCATATTCCTTCCTCGAGTACCCTATCCCCAATTCCACTTCCTGAAGCCCAGAATTCCACATTTGTCTATTTTTATGGTTTTCTGTAACTCTTTTGATCCTCACCGAATCGCCTTCAAAGTTTTCCACGGTGTTCGTTTCCCATTTCTGCTTCATTGTCCCTATCTGACAAATTTTCCAATTCCTTCATCTCGCCTCTGAAATTTGCATTTTTTGCTTCCTGTCCCTAAGAAAGTGTACAAAACCCCAACCCCAATTAACCCCCCCTGAGTTTTTCCAAATCAAAATTTTCCTTTTCTAAAACCCCCTTTCCGTTTTTGTTTTTCTACCAATTTCTTAAGAAAGAAACTGCTTATGGTTGTCACCCACGCCGGAGCAAATAAACAAATGGAAGAAGAACTTGCTGCCATCAAGTCCAAACTCGAAGATCCAGATAAAAAATTTCTTGGCCTCCATCTTCAACATTCAACCATGAACAACTGCCGACAGCCTGAGCCTTCTACAAACACTGGGTTCTCTTCCTCTAGGAACTTCCGTGGGCCGAAGCTGGATTTTCCTTACTTCAATGGTGATGATTCGATTGGATGGATTTATAGGGAAGAACAATATTTCAGACTGCATAACACTTTTAATGTCAATAAAGTCCCACTTGCATCCTTTCATGTGGAACATGAAGCCCTTCAATGGTTCCATTGGTACATCAAGGCTCATGTAGAGCCAAACTGGACAGATTTTTGCCAACTCCTTTTGCAACGATTTGGCCCTAGTGCTTTTGATGACTTCACAGGAGCACTCACCAAACTTTGCCAAACTGACACTGTGAGGGAGTATTAGACATAATTTGAGAAACTGGCCAATCACACTGAAGGATTGCCTGATGCATTCTACCTGAGTTGTTTTATCAGTGGTCTGAAGGATGCAATCCATTCCGAGGTTAAAATGTTCTTCCCCAACACAATGATGGAAGCCCTAGGGTTGGCTAAGCTAGCAAAGGACAAGATCAGGGCTCAACAACGCTCCAAATCGACTCTTGTTCCATTCATAAATATGATTCCCCAAAGACCCCAAATTCCACCAGCTCTTAGAACCACTCCTATCAAACATTTATCTGAAGCGAAGATGCGAGAATGTTGGGAAAAATGGCTTTATTATAATTGTGACGAGAAATTCACCTAGGGACATCGATGTGCTGAGCAAAAGCTCTATCTCTTGGATGTGAATTCTCCGCATGCACCTGAATTTTTTTATGATGCTCAGAATCCAGTAGATTCTGAGGGTGACATTCATCAACTGCATGTTGACTTTCCTGTTCAAGACAACCAGCCAGAGATATCTCTCCATGCATTAACCAAAGTCACCATGAACCGAGCAAGAGAGAGCAGAGCATGTAACACTGAGATGAGCCTCTAGGCCTTCTTGATGGATTCACCTTTGTCCTCATAGGCATTGCTGGTTCCAACCTCGTTTATGTCCTTGTTGGCGCACTGAAAGGGCGGTTCTGAGAGTTGCATGCGATCTCTCATATGCACTAGGATTTTCTCAGCATCTTCCTTGAAGGTGCTAACAATAATCTTCACAAAATCGCCAAACTCTCCCTTTCTCTCATGGCTCTAGAGAGAATGAACTTTAGACGCCAGTAGTTCGAGATGGAAACCTCTAGGCCAAGCCTAAGCCAAAATTCCCTAAAGATTCCGTTCTCCGTGATTGCTATCATAACATTCTACCCTCTTCTATAATGTATCCTAAATAAGAAAAATGTAGAGAGAGATAGGCAAAAATGAGAGAGAAAAAGATTATTATGGTGTTTTTGCGATAAATTTTGATCCCGAAGTCGGATTCAGGCACTCTTGGTACCATTGGAAATTTCTCGTCGAGGGCTACAATTTTTGTGTTTTGAGCTTTGCGATATTCCTCACAGTTTGGTTGAGGCGTGCATTTTTGTAAATCTGGGCATGAGGAATCTCTAAAAGCATATTTTCAAAGATGCTTTATGAAAAACATATTTTAAAGCATCTTTGAAAAGATGCATTTCGAGATTCCTCATGCCCATATTTACAAAAATTCACTCCCATCCAAACCATGAGGAATCTCACACAGCTCAAAACAGAAAAGTTGTAGCCCTCGGGGAGACCTTTCCAACGGTATCAAGAGAGCCCCAATCCAACTTCAGAATCAAAAGTTATCGAAAAAATACCATAATTTTCTCTTTTTCTCTCTCATTTTTGTCGATCTCTCTCTACATTTTTCTTATTTAGGATACATTTTGGGCTTGGTAATTCCTTATGTATAGAGTTGCATATATGCTCCGGGGTTTCTTTGTGAAAGAGAGCCTCCCAGTCGACGCTATTTGCATCGCTCCCCTGAGAAGCCTTGAACATCAACATGTGAAAGAAACAGGTCAGGCTACAACGCTCCTGAGGTGAAGGATGATGGGCAGTGAGAAACTCTTTCCCAGCCTCCACAGTGGTGATCTCCCAATGCACCAGACCCGCGTGATAATGTCAGCGATGAAGAGAAAACCTCTGCACAATGGAGTTGTTAACCTTCCGCGTCCACCGCTTTCATTTGATATAGATTCTTCCTGGTAGGTGAAGAGTCCCCTGGTGGCCAATCTGGGTACAAAACAACATGGTCAGGGAGTCTCGATGGACATGCTGGTACCAAAGCCGTCCATATCCAGAGCCATCCATATCCTGGTTTGCATAATGAAATCCGGTTTGCATGCATAAACTGTCTTTCAATGCAGCTGCAAGGACCATCAAACCGAGTTTAAACATGCGGTGACATGGGGGAGGGGATGCCATATGCCTTGGCATACACCTTTCCTCCCGCTTTCCCTCTGTCGCCATCCTGTTGCATACACGCATCCGGGAATTCCACATCTCAACCTTACTGCATTAATTGTAAACAATTGCTATTAGCATTTTTTCATATATCATAACTAATAACTAAATACGTGGTCACTCTCAAAGAAACAAAGCATACTTCTAAGACCACAACTTGGGATGTACACTAAAAACCATTAAAACAAAATTAAGTTGTTTTCTATAAAACCAACACTCACAACAAGTCTTCCCAAAATTGTGTGTAACATATTTTTTTTGAACAATATCAAAATGATATTAATCCAACATTTGCTATAATTTGACAATTTCACCTACAAGGATATCTCATTATTTGATGCACAAATCAATAAGATTCCATCCTATTAGAACATTCTACACTTCTGTCAAATTTTATTTTATTTTCCCTAATGTTCTTCATAAAAGGATTCGTGCAAAAGGGTGGACTAATTTCTACCACATCTCTATAAGAACTTCCTCTTCTTCATAAAAGGATTCGTGCAAGAGGGTGGACTCATTTCTACCACATCTCTATAATAACTTCTTCTGGATATGAGATCAGGACCAGTGTTATGGAATATAAGATTATACAATGGCAGCTATGGCTATGGCTGTGCATATGAGTATAACTTTGGGACGTGAATGTACCAACCTGTACACAAGCGGAACAAGATCAAGTGTGATGGTTGCTGCACCTCCTTGTCATATTACTACGCCAGGAGTACGAGGAAGGAGAAAGTCAAGCTTATATGGGGTGTGCGTGGAGAAGGAACAGGGTGTAAGCAGAACGAGTGAAGATGAAAACGAAGTTAAGTTTGCAGGGGACTTAGAAAGGTATGCTTATTTGCTAGAGGCTTGTGGCAGCGACAGGGATCTCTCACAAGGTAAGCAACTACATACCCACATAGTCATTAATGGATTAGGACGTAACCCCTACATAGCAACCAAGCTGGTGAGCATGTACGCCCTCTGTGGCAGCCTGCCAGATGCACATTTAGTTTTTCACAAAATCCCAGAGCCTAAACGGAAGGTGATATCATGGAATATCATGATTAGAGAGTATACCAATGCCGGGCTGTGTGAGGAAGCTCTTTTATTATGTTTCCAAATGAGGAGGGCAGGCCTACAACCCAACAATTACACCTTTCCTAGTTTACTCAAATCTTGTGCTGGATTATCAGCTCTGGAACATGGCAAGGAGATCCATAATTACATTATTAGAAAGGGTTGTGAGGTGGATGTTTTTGTGGGTAGTGCTCTCGTTGACATGTATTCAAAATGTGGTAATATAGAGTATGCCCGGCAAGTGTTTGACAGAATGTCTGAGCGAAACTCTGTGTTATATACATCTATGGTTTCAGGGTATGAACAGAATGGACAACCCAATGAGGCCTTGGAGCTGTTTCGACAATTGCAACTCCGAGGTTTGAAACCGGTCTTATACATGCTGGTAGCCATTCTACTCGTATGTTCCCACTTAGCAGCTCTGCAAATGGGCAAGGAAGTCCATGGTTATTTAATAAGGCACGCCTTCCAGTGGGATGTTTATGCAGGTAGTGCTCTGATGAATCTGTATTCCAACTGTGGAAATGCAGAGATTGCGTACCGTGTATTTGAGCAAATGCCTGAGAGAAGTGTGGTTTTGTGGAATGCAATGATCAGAACATATCTTCATAATGGGTACACTAATGATGGCCTGAAATGTTTCCATAAGATGCAATTGGCAGGTGTAAAACCCAACACAACTACCATCTTGACTGTTCTCCCCACATTTTCCTACTTGGCAGCTCTACAAAAGGGTAAAGAGATCCACAATTACATACTTAGACGTGGATTTGATTCCGACATTTCTGTTCAGACTGCCGTGATAGACATGTATTCAAAGTGTGGAAGTATAGAGTTAGCATGCCAAGTCTTTAATAAGATGTCTCAAGTCAATGTAGTCTCAATGACTGCAATGATTGCAGGCTATGGTATGCATGGGTATGGTGAGGATGCTCTCAATCTTTTTAACCAAATGCAAGAGGAAGGCATGAAGCCCGACCATGTCACTTTTGTTGCTGTACTGTTTGCTTGTAGTCATGCAGGCCTAGTGGACGAAGGCTTGCAATACTTTGAATACATGAAGCAAGTTTACCATATCACACCTCAGATGGAGCACTATGGATGCATGGTTGACCTTCTTTGCCGTGCTGGGCAATTGTATGAAGCACAAAACTTCATTCAAAAAATGCATTTAGAACCTGATGCTGGTACATGGGCAGCTTTGCTTAATGCATGTTTAATCCATTGCAACTTGGAGCTAGGGGAGTACGTGGCAGCACGACTACTTGAGGTAGAACCCAAAGATGCTGGAAATTATGTGTTACTGTCAAATGTCTATGCTGCAGCTGGCAGGTGGGATGATGCAGTAAATATAAGATTGATGATGAAAGACAGTGGTTTGAAAAGGATGCCAGGATGTAGCTGGATTGAACTCAAGAACACGGTTCATGCATTTCTTGCTGGAGACAGATCACATACACAATCTCAAAAAATCTATGCCACATTGATGAGTTTGCATCTGCAAATGGAAGAGGCAGGGTATATGCCAGGCACAAGCTTTGTATTGCTTGATGTAGAGGAGGAGGAAAAGGAATACATCCTGTGTGGCCATAGTGAAAAGTTGGCCATTGCTTTTGGAATCATCAATACCTGCCCTGGGACGCCTATACGGATCACCAAAAACCTTCGTGTTTGTGGTGACTGCCATAATGCCACAAAGTTCATCTCCAAGGTTGTTGGGCGAAAAATAATTGTCAGGGATGCAAACCGTTTCCACCATTTTAATGCTGGGATGTGTTCTTGTGGGGATTATTGGTAGTTGGATTGAAATGATCTGCGCATACCAGAATGGAAAAACTTCTTTTGCATGCTAGAGGTTTGCCTTAGTGGCCGATGACTAGGTATCGCATTTCATTATGGGATAGTGTCCACTTTGAGCTCTGAAATTTGGGAATTTGTAGTGCAGACCGTTTAGGAGAAGCTGACCTGCATTTGCTAAAGACTGCAAAGCATTGCAGTGGATGATATTGTTATATCTAGTCAAGAATCATAAACACTTTGGTTGTTCATCTGTGCATAAGACATTCAATTGGGTGTTCTTGACAAATTCTCCAATACAAAACAAGAACATATTCTCCTTCTCTTGAAGCCCAGCTGCATTAGTTCTTTTGGCCAGTAAAGTCTCTGAAGAGTGCAGGTGGGTAAATGCTGAGAAGTGACAAACTGTTGCAATGATGGCTGCAACTTTTATGTCACTTGCTGAATATACCGGTGCATTTTATGCTGTCTCAAGGTCTGTAGGTGCCACACCTTCCCTTTCATTTGGAATTGAAGACTTTTGGATGGGATGTTTGCAACTGTAAATGAGTCCACGGTATAAGTTGAGAATGGTAAACTCGTGGGATTCATAAGTTGGGTGCTCAGGTAAATAATGTAAAGTCAGGTTTGAAACTCATGTTAATGGAGTTTAGGACATCAACCTCTGATTATCACAAGAATACTGTGAACTTTTAGCATTTTTATATCATTAAAAAAGGTGTGGGATTATTTTCCTTATATGACCGAGAAAAGACAACAGCGTACACAGATTGTGGTAGTAACTTTTTCCCATAGTTTTTACATCCATGAATTTTCCCTATGTACAGTATGTCATATATGCCTAGTATATATAAACAAAAATGAAACATTTATGAAAAAAACTTAACTGATAGAACCAAATTGACTCCAATGTCCTTTGTTTGGCGCTGGGGCATTCAAGTCCAGTGGAACTGGATCTGCTCCAGGAGAAGATGTCTCATCGGAATTCCCTGAAGTTCCCTTGTCCGTTGGAGAATCTGTAGTTTGCTGGGATTGGGCTCGAACTTCTTTCAGTTGTTGATGGAGGGCGGTGCATTCATCCTGCAGCTGCGAAAATTTTCTTATATGAGAAGACATAACAGTGTTCACCGATTGTATGAATTGTCTGATTTCTTTGACAAATAGTAAACTCAACAAAGATGTTGGTTTCAGTGCAAATTTGTACCTTCAGTTCTGTGCTTTAAAGATTGCAGATGGTGAACTTGCTTCTCCAAAGAGCAAGGAAAGGGAAAATCGTGAAATCCAACTTTGCCACCAGCAACTGCTGGAAAGGATGGAAAGCTAGTCAGTCCAACATTTTACCAGTAAAACTAATCATTTCATTTCTGGTTCCCTATGAAACCGGATTCGTCCGGGAGGCCCCCCGTGTCCCGTGGGGATCGAATCGGACACGATTCGAGTCGGACACGTGCCCGATTCGTCTTCCAGACGAATCCGAAAACCGGACATGTTAAAAAACCGAATCAGACACGAAAATGAAGCGTGTCCCGAAAATAGGACACGAATCCCGAAAACAGGACACGTGACCGGCGGAAAAAGATAGCCGGGTTTGCTTAAATTCAATTTTTTGTCTTTTTTTTTGTCATTTGAAAGGAAGCAATTGATTGAGAGTGAGTTTTATGTGCAGGTGAAGGAGTTTTGAAGGAGATTTGAAGGCTATCCATTGTTTCCAAGC
>LPNX010826811.1:304211-379153 GCA_001517045.1 Pseudotsuga menziesii
GCACCAAGCAAGAAAAAAGAGAATGATCCTCTTCCATTTTTGAGGAAGTCCTCTAGCACCAAGACTCCATTTCCACCTAGCATTCATGGGCGTGGAGATACTTATCAAACAGGAAAGAAGCAATCTACAGGTGGTCCAATGGATAGGATTTTCCAACAACAGGCGCGAGAAGAGGTAGACCTTACCATTGCATTTTTCTTCTACCTCAACTTCATCTCATTCAATGTTGCATGGTCACCATTGTATTTTGAGATGGTTCGAACTATCTTGGAACGAGCTCCAAGTGGTTATGTGCCTCCTGGTTCAGAGAAGCTTAGAACCACATTGTTGTTTAAAGCAAAAAAGGAGGTAGATAAAATCCTTGAGCCAATTAGAACAACATGGCCCTCATGCGGTGTGAGTATTGTTTTTGATGGATGGACGGATCCCGCACGCCATCCACTCATCAATTTCATGGTATCTTCCCAAAATGGACCGTTGTTCTTGAAAGCGGTGGATGCTCTTGGGAAATACAAGGATGCACAATTTATGGGTGATTTATTCATCAAAACCATTGAAGAAGTAGGTGTTGATTCGTGTGTACAAATCATCACGGACAATGCACCTGTTTGCAAGGCTGCTGGCATGATTGTGGAAGCTAAATATCCACAGGTATGTTCATTCTTTCATTTCTAATTTGCTCATTGTTTGAATTTGGTCATTGCAATGTTAGTGTTGTAGAGTCATTGATACATGCTTTTATTGCTCTTACAGGTTTTTTGGACACCTTGCATTGTCCATTCCTTGAATTTAGCACTGAAAGCCATTGCTTCGGATGTGACATGGATTGGCACCCTTATTGAGGATGCACGCCATATCCGTAACTTTGTACAAAACCACACAAATGCCCTCACCATCTACCAACAGTACACACAGCTTTCATTGCTGAAGATTGCAGATACTCGGTGTGCTTCCTCATTCATCATGCTGAAGAGGTTGAGGGAGGTCAAAACCGCTCTTGGGTCCATGGTGATTTCAGAGTTTTGGGCTTTTTGGAGAAGGACGGATCAGGATGCTTCACAAAAGGCGAAGGACAGGATGTTAGATGATGGTTGGTGGGACACGGTAGATCTTAGCACTAAGATCATGGAGCCAATCATTTCTTTGTTGCGGTTTGCAGACTCGGACCAACCCATCCTAGCAGAGGTTTATGAGGGGTGGGATTCCATGATTGAGTCCATGAGGTCCATTGTCATGGAGAATGAGTGTCCTGAGTATGGGACATCGGCAGAGAACTTATGGACCATTATTTGGGATATTCTTATCTCCAGGTGGGATAAGAATTGCACACCTTTGCATTGCTTGGCCCACTCATTGAACCCCAAGTTCTACACTCAGGAGTGGTTCACTGGTGGATCAGGGGCCTCACACAGAGTCCCTTCTCACATGGATGCAGAGATTGCACATGGGAGGAAGATAGCACTTAGATGGCTATTTCAGGATAGCGACATGCTTGAGGAGGCGAAGGAGGGCTTTGTAGATTTTTCCACTAGCACTGGGAGATTTGGAGGCTATGATGTGTTTAGAGATAGGGGGGGTAAAAAACCCTATGTTTGGTGGGCAACTCATGGGGCAACATCCCTTATTCTACAGAAGTTAGCCTTGAGGATCATCTCTCAAGTTACATCATCCTCTTGTTGTGAGAGGAATTGGAGCACATATGGGAACTTGTATAGTGTGAAGAAGAGCAGGCTTGAGCAGTCCAGGGCAGAGTCAATGGTGTATGTGCACTCCAACCTTTGTCTTATTTACAGGAAGAGGGAGGAGTGGGTGAAGGAAAAGACAAAGATGTGGGATGTCTTTCCTGATGATATGGGTTTGGACAGCAGTATTGAGTTGGCATTAGCCAACATGGATCTTAATGATCCAATGCTAGAGCCGGTCACTTTTGATGATAGTGTAAGTGATCGTATGGAGGGGTCATCCTCCACAGCAGCAGATGTAGATCATCAGATGGGCAGAGAGGAGGAGGAGGGGGACAAGGATGAGGATCAGGGCAGGCACAGGGGCAGTGATGAGTATGTTGATGTTGATTCAGGCATGGAGGAGGACTACTGACAGTCTGACATATGGGATTCTCCCATCTTGATCCACCCCTTTTTGTATTTACTATTAGACTTTAGTCTATTTGGCATTTGCCAATGCCCAGTGGCATTCCAACATATATGTACATTGTATACATTTTGATTTTGATGACTTAATGAGAAATATGGTTCCGACATGCATCTATGTGTCTCATTGTGATTTGTGAATGACAAATGTGTTGTGAATCGTGACTTATGAATGACAAATGTGTAATTACTAATCATTAATGTGTTTTTATTCTAATTTCTATTGAATATTTGTAAATGTTCTAGTTTCTAAATATTTTTGGATCTATATGTCTATATTTTTAAATTTTAATATATATTTTAAAAATATATATATATGTATATAAAACGTATCCTACGTGTCCTGATTCCGGGGGTCACCGTGTCCGTGTCGGACTCTCGTATTTTCGTGTCCTTCGTGTCCCGTGTCCCCGTGTCAGGTGACTTAGCTGGTTCCTTTTATTGACAAGATTGTTCGACTTGAACTTAGGTTTGATATTAAGCTGGTTATCAAAAAAAGTGCTTTTGACACACTTCGCTACCATGAGCATCTGTGCTTATACACACACTATGAGAGCACACACATACTTTTTTATATATAAATTGGACAGAGGGTACATGGGGATGATTTAGAAGATGAACTCAATGATCCCGAAGAAGATGCATGGTCTTATGTAACATGCATATTACAACTTATAGAATGAATTTATGAACCCATCTATGATTTTAAAGCAGAAGAGCAGTGTTGCCGTCTACTCTGCACTTCCAAATGAGAAAAATCCTCAACCCACCGAGTTCAGCCTTGGGGGCAAGCCTCGAGTCGGGTGAACTGCCACCTGACACTTGAATCCTCTGTTCAGGAAAACTTTTAAACAAAGCCAGTGGGGTGGTCTCTAAGAAAAAAGAATAATCCAAGGATGACTTGTTTTTCAAAACAAACTTATTAGGAGTTTTTTTTTAAAGAAATGCAACTAGAAGAATTACTAAAAATAAATATAATCTACCAGTGCTCAAAACATGATGCATAATAATAAAAAATTGAAGACCAGTGCCTTTCAAGCAACTTCACACACACAACCTAGACACTACTTGCAGTATGGACAGTTTAGAAAAATACTTACTTGTTGGCAGAAATTGAGCAGAAAAGGGTTGGAAAGTCCGCTTGGTGGGTGTACTGATCAAAGAAGTAAAAATCGTCGATTTAGCGTGGTGTTTCGTAAAATTCACGATGTTTTCCTCAAGCCGATTTGTGGAGCAAGGGTTCAAGATTCAAACCAACCAACTCAATCTTCCTCTCACACATAATTACATTGTATCCCACTGTTTCTTCTATCTTTTCCATAGATTGTTTGCATGCATATTTCTTTGCCTAAATTTTTCTAATTTTTCTACCATTTTTCCAATGATTTCCATGCCCATAAATATGAAAAACAGTCACAATGTAAGCGAGTTTTTCAATGGAACAGAAGGCTTGTTTTTTTAGTTTTTAGCCACCCTCTTGTTCTAATTTTTCATGGCTTAGACTATAAATTTAGAGGTCTGATTTTTTAAGCCAAACTGCTGCTATTTTTTTCAAAAGGGTTTAATGTATTTTTTTGTGTCCTAGGCTTGCATTTTGAGGCTGTCATTCCCTTTGCAAAAATGCCAAATCCTTTGGATCCATTTTGGCAGTATGGTGAGCTTGAGGATGTGGGACAAACATGAAGAATTTGAAATGCAAATTGTGTGGGCATCACACACATGACGGGAGGGATTAGCAGGTTGAAGTACTGTCTAGCTGAACTCCCTGGGCATGATGTTGGCCTTTGTATTGCAGTGACCCAGAGATCATGAGATTTGCACGACTCAATAAATGAAAAGAACAAAAAGAAGGATGAGATTGCAGCAAATAGAGCTGAGCTTGCAGCTTTAGCAAGAAGTTCAAGGGTACCAATGTCTACCAATTTCGGTGGGGGTAGTGAGAGGGGCTCCAATGATTCACCTACCGGGAGGGTGGGGGCCTCATCCTTTTTTGTTCCACGAACAGGAGTTGAAGCACAACCTTCTATTAGATCACTTGTAAAGAAAACAAAGAAGGTACAAGCAGACAAGGTTATGCTGAAGTGTCTTTACTGGAGTAACATACCTCTCACCATTGTAAAAAAAATCCATTTTGGCAGCAGATGTGTGATGCCATTGCAGTAGTTGGCCTAGGGTATAAAAGTGCCACCTTTGATGAGTTGCGGGGGCCAATCCTTCAAGTAGAAAAGAAGGACATCGGTTCTAGGTTGGGGGAGTTCAAGAAGTCATGGGAGACCACCGGTTGCACAGTCATGTATGATGGTTGGAGAGATGGTAAGGGTAGAACCCTTATCAACTTCTTGGTACATTGTCCTAGAGGTACGATGTTTATTAAATCAATAGATGCATTAACATATGTAAAAGATGCAACACCCTTATGTGAGTTAATGGAGGGGTTCATACACGATATTGGAGGTGCACAATGTTGTGCAAATTATTACAGATAATGCAGCTAATTATGTGGTTGCTGGTAGGATCAAGGTTACAAAAATTGAACCTTTGGTCTAACCGTCCAACCCTGAAAACCGAATCACAAAACCAGTCCACAAAAAATACAGAAAATATTCAAATTTTGAAAAATTATATATATATTCATGTGTAACCATGTGAATCCAAACCATTATACATAAATTTGCAAAAATGGCTCTTGCTACGTGCCATATTGAGCATATTTCACTAGAACCTTCCCCATTCAACCATTTTTTTTTTAAATGCCCTTTTAAGTGTTGTTGTACAGTTCTGCATGGAACCGATCAAAACCAGATCGAAACCGGTAAAACTGGTTGAAATCGGCCAGTTCTGTACGGAACTAGTCATTTCCAGTTTGAGACACCGGTTTGACCCGGTGAGGCCCCTGGAACCGGTTGGACCGACCGAGTTTGTCTATTCCAGTCTGGGTTTTGTAACATTGGGCAGGATGCTTATGGAGAGGCACTCCACTTTGTTTTGGACTCCATGCACTGCTCATTGTATTGATTTGATGCTGGAGGATATGGAGAAAATTCCCTTCATCAAAAAGGTGTTTGAACAAGCATCACCAAATTCATATACAACCAAGCTTTTTGTTCTCAGCCTCATGAGGAGGCACACCAAAAACAGGGAGTTGAAGCGTCCTACAATCACGTGTTTTGCCACAACCTTCATTACTCTTCATTCTTTGCTTCAATGTCAATTTGACTGGAAGCAAATGTTTGTTTGTGATGAGTGGCATGATTGTGCATATAGCGGGAAAGAGGATGGGAGAACCATTGCTAAGTTGGTGTACATTGACTCCTTCTGGGAAGGAGTAGAGCAAGTTTGCATGGTGAGTGAACCTTTGGTAAAGGTTCTGAGACTTGTTGATGATGATAAGCTCACAATGGGATATTTGTATGAGGTCATGGATAGGGCCAAAGAAACCACCTGGAATTATTATGTGGGCAAGGGTACCCCTGGGCACAACAGGCACATGTTGTTGTGGGATTTGATTGATAGTCAATGGACCAGGATGCTTCATCGACCCATTCATGCAACAACATTCTTCCCCAACCCCGCATTTTCCTACAAATGCAATTTTGATTTTGATTGCGAGGCGTTGGAAGGGCTCCTCACTTATAACTAGAGGATGGTACCTGATTATGAGATTTCACAATGCAATCAATTGAGAGATAGAAGTGTATCGAGATGGTACTGGAGAATTTGACTTTGCTGATGCTATTCGTGATAGGACTATTTTCATGCCAGGTAAGTTATTAACTTATTGGATTGTTTTAACTTTTAACTTTTATAATTTTATTTGAAAGTTGAACTACGATTTATCATTTATTTATTTCTTATTTCCGTTTTCCAATGCAGTGAAACATAATTTAGTTCTCTTTCATTCTTATTTGTTGTAGCTACTTGGTGGCGAACCTATGGTGTAGGACACCAAATTTACAGAAATTTGCCATCAGAATCCTAAGCCAAACTTGTGCTGCTTCAATATGTGAGTGGAATTGGATTGTTTTTGAAAATATACATACAAAGAAAAGCAGAAGGTTATAATTTCAATAAATCAATTGCATTTAATTTAATTTATGAATCTATGATCCTCTAACACAAGGTTGCGGGGAAGTGCCCCCCCCCCTCCCTCGCCCCCGCTTCGGAAGCTCGCTTCGGAAGGAAGCGTTGCGGGAGCTAATCGGAAGCGCGCTTCCTAGATAGCTATCGATCCGGAGCGATTTTGGAAGCATGATTCCTCCTTCAAATTTTTGCTCCCTGCTCTGTCCGGAAGCGCACACTTCCTTTGCGCTTTGTCGTCGCTTCCTCCCGCGCTTTCGGCTTCGCTCCCGACGCTTCCAAATTCACTTCCTACAATGCTTCCCATCGCTTCCTACAATGCTTCCCCCATTAAACGATGCCCATGGCTCGCAGAAGAGAGAAAAGGGACACGATTTGGTTTTTGGAGGGAAGGAGGAGGGCTTTGGGGGATAAAGCCCCCTTCTCCAACCTCATTATCACTAGCTCATCATGCCCACACTTGCATAAATTGGAAACCAAAGTGCTTTCACAGGTGATAAACAGTTCCTATGCAGAAAGGTGTTGGAGCACCTATAGCTTCATCCACTTGGTGAAAAGAAACCGATTAAATGAAAATTGGGCAGAAAGCTTGGTTTATGTACATTACAA
The DNA here is from genome assembly GCA_001517045.1 of Pseudotsuga menziesii. Classification (NCBI taxonomy): domain Eukaryota; kingdom Viridiplantae; phylum Streptophyta; class Pinopsida; order Pinales; family Pinaceae; genus Pseudotsuga; species Pseudotsuga menziesii. Next base: position 311,048 of record LPNX010826811.1, read on the forward strand.
CTTGAGGTTGTTGACTCATTACTGTGAGCAGGCCAAAACCGATAGAACATATGTCACTTGGGACAACAATCCGGAGGAGCATAACTTGGAGGATGGAGCCTTAACTTTAGAGCGCTTGGAGGATGAGCTTTTGGGAGATGAGGATGACCATGCAGCAGTAGCAGCAACAATGCCACCGCCATCTACTACCTTGTTTCCAGATGCACCATCTTTGCATAGAGGTTCAAATTCACAGCCCCCACCTGCATCAGCGAGGGGGGGTCATGCAGGACCAAGTCTTGGATGTGGCTCAAGCCGCTCAACATTGGTGGCTATTGGGGATGAAAATCCCGCTCCCTTTGTTCATAGACCACGGGAAAAGAAATTAGAAATTTCCCATGGCAAGAGGAAACATCCATAAAATCTACTTTTCTTATTCACAGTACTTTCAAGCTTCTGCACTGTTGAGATTCGAGAACTTGAGTCATTGACTCTTTTATATTTATTATGATATATTTTGTGAACATTACATGGCAATTCAAGTTTGAAGTGTGAAGTTGAACTATGAAGTTGTAAGGTTGATAACTTGATGTTATGGAGAATGGACCTATGTTTGACGAATTCAGTAGTATATGATAATTGATTGAATCATTGATGGTTGATGAATGATGTTATATGGTATTATCATTTATCATGTTATGGTTTATTTCATGTTTTTATGCTTTCCATGACTAATTCAACATTCTATAAGCATTTGTTGGCATATATGCATCAAAATATATTAAAAATATATACTATATAAAAAACGCTTTTGAAACGCTTCCAATCCGAAAGCTTATGAAAAATTCGCTTCACGCTCCCGCTCCCAAGTAACCTTGCTCTAACATACTATAATTTATAATTTTTGACCCTCCAAACTCATAATTTTTTTATTACCCTCTTACAGGTTGGAGTTCACATGTCTTAATGAGTTGGTGTACATCCATTACAATCTTCTCCTATGGATGAGAAAGATAGATAAAGAACCGACTGTGGATGTCATCTCCTTGGACAATATTGATATATTGTCTAAGTGCAGGGTGGAGATTGAGACTCCTGTCATGGAGGAGTCACCTACATAATTAGAGCTAGAGGAGGGGGAAGAGGACGAGCTGTTCGGAGATCCCATGGAGGGTGATGTGCTAGCATCGCCACCACCTACCTCTACACCCATTGATGCATCTAGTCCTCCATCCATCACTCACCGTTAGATATTGGACACAAGGCCGGGACCTTCTTCTACTAGTGCTAGGGGTAGGATTGACAATGGCCCATGACCTTTTCCCGTAAAAGGGGGAGAGGGCATTGATATTAGATAGCTAGATACTAGTTTTCCTCTTGGTTATCCACTTTTGAGTTATTGATTGGACAACTATGAGGTTTCAGGATTTAGTATCGACTTTCATGTATCATTTTATATTTAGCATGACTACATGATATATATTGGTACTTTGTCCATATTTATGTTCCATTGTGTTTACCTGATGTTGTTGTTACTTTATATGTTTAAAATTTTGAACAAAATGAATATATTTTTTTATTTTTTAATGTTTGTCGTGGTTTGCTGATTTTTTTGTCGATGTTGCCGAAAAATTGTTTTCGGGAACCTCGCTGATCTTTTGCCAATGTTGATGTTTACTTCATTGTTAGTATCACACTAGTTTAGGGACTTGCATTGTATAACCCTTGTTTAAATTACGAAAAATTTTAGTGTGGGTAATGCCTTATAAACCACTTTACAACTAACACAATTAGAAGGAAAGTTTTAACGTAGTGACCAAGGTAGGTGAACAATCCTTGTGTCTTGGATTAATGAACCTGGTTGTGATTGGAATAGGGGTTTTGTTGTAGATGAAATAAGAGTCTTTTAAAGGAAGCATAAACTATCCTAATCTAACTATCATGAATCTGAATAGTATTGGGAGATTACCATAGCAAATTCAAAATTCAAATCTTGTTGGCATGTTCAGTGCGTTTGTACAACACATTAATCAAAAAGAGAAATCTACTAATATTCTAAAGATATTCAAGAAGAATTTATGAGCTAGTTTTCAAAACTCTCAATTTCCCCTAGTGTATATAAAACTGGTTGTGTAGATAAGGTAGTTGTTTGTTGCATGATCTTAGAGTTTGAAGAAGAGTTTGTCTATGAGAAGGCAGTAGACTTCTTAGCAGGGTATCTTTTAAGGATTCTAATATTATACTTAAGTATAGTATTCTAGGCGATTGTTCTAGATCGAAAAAACATGTTTATAGATAAGTAGGAGAGTATTAAATATGAAACATAAAATTAACAGTGAAATGTGTAAAGTTTGGCGAATATTATGATAAAAAAACATATTTTATGTAAATATAGGCGATATTAGACACCAATTAGTGAATTTATTTTTTGAAAAAAACCCAAAAAATAGCCAATTGGTGAAATTTCGCCCCTAAAAATTACTCTACTTCTTAGCTCCTATTGCTTCATCACAAACTTAACGAAGCTAGAACTATGAAAGAATAATCATGACACAACAAGAAGTTGAAATACAATAAGCACGATTTAGCTCATCATTTTCATTATTTTCTCTCTTATTTTTTAAACGAGATATCTTCCATATGGGAATTCTCCTCTATTTATTCTTTTGTTTACAGGCCTTTTTATTATGTGGTTAGTCGGTCCATAGTTTCCATTGTAACATAGAAGGTTAAGAAATATAGTTTATATTTGAATTACATAGTGTTAATGATATGTGAAAAATCAAAATATAAGATTACACAATGACAACTATGGCTATAATTGTGCATATGCCAATGGATTTGGGACATGATCATCCTTACTTGTACACAAGCAAAACAAGAGTAAGAGCAATGGTTGGTCCACCTTGCTATAATGGTAGTAGATTGTGTATGGAGACTGGAAAGGGAGGAGGGTGTGAGCAAAGTGAATGAAGATGAAGATAAACTTGAGTGTGTAGAAGAGTTATAAAGGTATGCTTATTTGTTGGAAGTGCATGACAACAATGTGTATCTCTCACCACAAGATAATCAAGAGTATTTTGGCAATCACAACTCCAAAATTTGAAACCTGTCTTATACATGCTTGTAACCATTATCTTTATATGTTCCCACCTAGTAGCTATGCAAATAAAAAAGGAAGTCCGCGGTTACTTAATCAGACATGCCTTCCAATAGAATGCTTATCCAGGGAGTGCTCTTATAATGTGTATACCAACTGTGGAATACGGAGATTGCATACGATGTATTTCGACAAATCCTAAGAAAAGCGTATTTTTTTGGAATGCAGTGATCGAAACATGTACCCTCAAGCATTTCCATAAGATGTATTTGGCAGGTGTAAAACCCAACCCATTTACATTCTTGAGTGTTCTCTCTACATTTTCCTTCTTAGCAACTCTACAAAAGGGTAAAGTCATCCACAATTACATACTTAGAAATGGATTTGATTCAACATTTATGTTCAGATTGTTGTCATATACATGTGTGCAGTGTGGACATTGCAAAGTATTAGGGTATAGAGTTAGAATGCCAATTTTTTATAAGACGTCTAAAGCTAATGTGGTATGATGGAATGCAATGATTGCAAGGTATGGTATGTGTTATCCCTTGACATGTATGGAGTGACTTGATCATCATTTCCTATGTTATCTTCCATCACATTCAGCAACTCCATAGAGATATATCGTTTTCCCATAGACACTTAATAGAGACACTTTCAACTAGCTCAGAGATGCATCAAACCTACTCATCTTACCTTGCCGATTAACAAAGACAGACAGGGACATCCAGTTGGTACCCATGTTATGACATATCCTCTTTACTTGACTTGTGGTAAAATGCTTTCTTATGTGTGGATAGAACATTAGGAGGTCAAAGGTGTTACTCTACAATGGCTCATGTATCCTCAATATTGTTTCAATAACTTAGACAACATCATAGTGTGGTTATAATTCTTCATCAGATTAAGACTTAAGTGTTTGAACTTATAGGATTAGGTCTACCCCTAGGTATTTAAACAGTCATGACCCTCGTTTCATGTTATTAACAACATTTTACCTATCCATTTTTCATATCATATCATTTCACTAGGCACTTCACCCATTTCCATCATGTCCCCCTTTTGAATTTAACTAATTACAGTGTCATGTTCTAATGTTTCTACATATTATTCCTATGTATGATGCCTAAATTAAAGTCAAAAGAGTTGAGACACTCTAAGGGGAAAGAAACTAAATGATGAACGTGAGATATGCCCCCTTGCAAAAAAGCCATGATTCTATGTTCCAGCTAATAAAAGCCAAAATCAAAGAAAAAGACTAATGTTTAACCAAAAATAGGAAAAAGAGAAAACTAAATAAAGTATTGTAAAAAATGGCGCAAGGAAAGGGTAACATAGGATGAAACAATTCCCTTCCAAAGGCACACATATGGAAGAAAAATTATTAGGCTTCAGCTCTTGAAAGCGGGAAGACATGGAATCTTGACATTCTTTCATAATATTTAATTCGCGAACCCCTTTTTCTTGATGTTATAGTTAATTTCCCCTCATTGCATTACATTCACTTCATTACCCTCACCTTTCCAGAAGCTTAGGAAGTTTACTTAGACTTAGGGTTGTTATATGAAATATGGATCAATTATGGTTGCATTATGGTATTTCTGAACAATTAATTAAACGAATTATGGGAAAAGTGCACATAAGTCTTTTATGTTAATGTTTGCATATAATTAAGTGTTTTCCTCAGTTATTTTTTTATAATGTCTAACACTTTGTTGATTTCACTAGATACATGTCTTCTTCTCCTAGGTGGCATACCTCCTTCTTCATGCACATGCATGGCTTTATGAGGTATATTCCATCATTATTTGAGAGGGCCAAACCTCTTGGACTATTTGGATGAGTTGTCATGAGCTCTGGCCACCTTCTAATGACATTTGGATGATTATTCTCCCATTTGGACCAATGTGCAGAGTTTGAGGAGCTTCTTAGAGGCGTGCTCCACCATTTGAGGTTGCATTTATCACATTTGGACCATTTCTAGAGGGGTTCCTTCATCATTCTTGGACCATTTCTTTCCACACTTGCCACTTTTATCTGGGTTTGTTGGAGGTTCCTTCATTTGAGGAGGGCACACTTGTCCCTTTTTCACTACTTGGACCATTGGACCATTGTATTAATGATGACAAGTTGTTATATTTGACTTGTAAATGATATGGATAAGGTTGTTGGACCTTGATAGTTAGATTTTAGTCAATCTATTATCATTTTGATCAGCTCTACTAGGGAATGTAATATCCCAACTGATATTCTATCCTTATGCCAATAGGTAATGATAATTGTTTGTAGGTTTATATGTTTCAGGTGTGTATGATAAATAATTTGGTTTATAAATAATTTGGTTTGCATGCAAAATAGGTTATGTGCACAAAAACCCTAAATATGACAAATATGGAGATAAATAAGAAACAAGCTTCAGTAAGATTGTAGTAACATACCAATATTTATAGCTGTGATGGTTCTTCAATATACAAAATACATGCATGCCATGCATCCACTGGATATCCAAAAACGTGATGCCTGGCTCAGTGGTGACGCCCATGCAAAATAAAACGTGCTTCTTTGATAGAGATCTCCTTCGGAACAACTTCAATACTTGGAAGATGATGCTGAAACTTTTTAGGAAGTGTGATATGGACTCTTTGAAGATAGTGGTAGACACATGCACAACCTTTGCCTCCTCCAAGGGTAGTAACGAATTTATTTGCTTAAAAAGAATGGCGCCCTTGCCTCCTACCTTTCTGCTTGTAACTTCTTTAGATGAAAAGTATATGCCACTAATGATCTATCGGTATAATAATATGACCCCTTTCGAGGATGATAGAATTGGCATGTGGAGGAAATAGGAAGTCTCTGTATCAATGCGAATTGCTTTTTGGATCTCCAATGCACCCCAACAGTAAAACATGACCCATGTGATATTGTCTTTCTTTGTATGTTAGATCTCTGAAGAAGAATGAATGCTTTGAAGCGCTAATGATAGATCTAAGTGACCTATCCAGAAAGTGATTAGGGCAGATAGATTTCTTTGCCGAAAACAATTGCTAGCTGAAGACTCGCATCTCCAACCCCAACTTCTTGTTGCGGCTACTGCTGCTGTAACTCTCAAAACCAAACACAAGGGTGAATAATAATCATAGATACATTTTTGGTTCGAGTTGTCTTATTTTATAGCTTTAAGGGTTTGCATGACTTAAATTTTTCATGCATGCAATCTAATTTCTCAATTTCACATGCAAGGTGTAATAAGGCCTGCATGCTTTTTGATATCTGCTCCGATGGCCTTCTTTAATATATTGATGACCTAATAATACTAAAGAAATGTTCCTTTCTACTCCTGGTATTAAATGTTCTCAGTAAAGTCTCTTTTTCTTGATACCCGCTCAAATCTATGGGGATTAAATAGGTTAATGGTGTCTTAGATGCTTAGTTAGAAGAGGACATTACAATCCTCCCTGCTTGAACTTGATTTTCCTCAAGCAACTGTAAACCAGGGTGCTTCAATACATGTTCTCCTTCCCATGTGGCATCTTCAATAGTTAATTCTTTCCATTGTACCAAGTATTCCCGAATTACCTTGTTTCTGAGTTTCCTTTCTCAAACTTATAGAATCTTTTATTGAATCAACACTAGGAGTCCTTCATCATCTAACAGAGGTAACTCCATGGATGGAGAAATGTGTTTCCCCACTGTTTTCTTGAGATTTGATACATGAAATACATTATGGATTTTACTTTCTTTCGGAGGCTCGAGTTTATAGGCCTCCTCCCCAACCATTTGACTACTTTGTAAGGACCATAGAAGCAAGGTTTCAGTTTCTCTCCCCCTTTTTTCTTGAGTGAAGATTGTATGTAAGGTTGTAGCCGCAAGTATAACAAGTATCCTACCTCAAAACTACGCTCGATTCTATGTCTGTCTGTGTACAATTTTTGTTGGTTTTGTCTTGTTTGTAAATTCTCTTTTAGTACCTTAAGAATATCTTGATTGTCTTGTACCCAATCTTTTTTCTTAGGTTCTCTTCTATCTCCGAAGACTATATCTACAAAGTTTAGTGCCTCATAGCCATATAAAGCCTTGAAAGGAGTCATCCCAATAGACATATGGTGTGTGGTAATATAATGGTACTCTCCCAAGTGTAGCCATTTAATCCATGTCCTTTGTTTCCCTGCTACATAATTTCTTAAATACCCCTCAATCCTTTTGTTGACTAGTTTTGTTTGTCCATCACTCTGAGGATGATAACTTGTGCTAATAGCTAATTATGTCCCCACTAATCCGAAAAGTTCCTTCCAGAAGGAACTAGTGAATTTACTGTCTCGATTACTGACAATAGTCTTAGGTAGTCCATGTAGGGAGTAAGCTAGCTGTGGAGCAATCCTCCCTCATTGGACGGAGGAGGAGCAAAGTTAGCGTTGAATTTGCTCCTCCTCCGTCCGATGGAGGGAGTTTTGCTCCACAGCTAGCTCACTCCGTCCATGTAGTCTGAAAACTTCTCGAAAAAATAACTCTGCTACTTGTGATGTTGAATAATCAGAAGGAAAGGCAAAGAAATGAGAAAACCTTGTCATCCTGTCTACTACCACATATAAGCAATCTTGTCCCTATACCTTGGGAAAACCTATAATGAAATCCATCAAGATGCTTTCCCATTTCTGCTCGGGTATAGGTAATGGCTAAAGTAACCCTACTGGATGAGTCTGTTCAACTTTATTCTGTTGGCATGTACTACACTCTTGAACATGTTGTATTACATATTCCTTGAGTCATTTCAATGAAATCCTCTCTCTAATCTGTCAAAATAAGTTTTCAATAAATACTGATGCCGGCTTGTAAAACATTTTTCTTTAAAGATGATTCTGGGACTAGGTAGATCATATTCTTGTAGTAAATTATCTCATTGATCACCCTGTACTTGTCATCCTATATTTGTCCATCTAATAACTCACAAGTAAATTTATTTTTTAAATATTCAACCAAGAGATGAGACCTCCACTATGTAGATATACTCACAAGTGATAAATATGTTGGGTGTCTCGATAATGCATTTACTACACCACTATTTCCCCCCTTAACATATTCTATCTCGAAGTCATAAGCTTGGATCTTGCTGACCCATTTTTGTTGCCTTTCATTTAACTATTCAATGTTCTAAGAAGTATTTGAGGTTGTTGTGATTTGTCTTAATTTTAAACATACTTCCTACTAAATACTGTCTGAATTTTGTTAAGGCGTGTAAGATCGCTAGCATTTCCTTATCATATATAAAGTAGTGTCATTCATAATCTTTAAGTTTTATGCTTTCAAAGGAGATAATGTGATGGTTCTGTATAAGTACTGCCCCTATTCCTTCCCCTGAAACATCATATTCTACTACAAATAGCTGAGTGAAATTAGGTAATGCCAACACTGGACATGAACTCATAATATTTTTCATCTTTCCAAATTTCTGTTGAGCCCCTTTTGTCCAGCTGAGTGCCCCTTTCTTTGTAAGAACTGTGAGGGATGCAGTAAATTGAGAAAACCCTTTAACATACCTCCTGTAATAAGTGCAAAGGCCCAAAAATCTCTGCAATTCTGTTACATTTTTTGGTGTAGGCCAATCCAATATAGCGGTAATTTTTTCCATATGAACATGTACTCCATCGGTACTTATTACATGCCCTATATATAACATTTATTGCATATCAAACTCACATTTAGACATTTTGGCATAAAGGGATTGTTCTTCTAGAATTCCTAGTACTTCATGTAAGTGCCTCAAATGTTCTTCCCAAGTTTTGCTATAAATTAAAATGTCATTAAAGAGCACAAGTAAAAAATTACGCAACTGAGCCTTGAAGGCATGGTTAATGCAATATTGGAAAGTTGTCGGTGCATTGGTGAGTCCAAAATGCATGACTAAGAATTCATAATGACCAAAGTGGCAACGAAAATTTGTTTTTGAAATATATTGATCCCTTACTCGGATATGATGATACCTTGATCGGAGGTCAATTTTTGAGAAGTACTTTTCCCCCTTGATTCATCCATTAACTCATCAATTCTGGGAATGGGGCACATGTTCTTGATAGTTTTCTTGTTGAGGGCCCTGTAATCGATACACATCCATAACGTACCATCTTTCGTTTTTACCAATACTACTGATGATGCAAATGGGATAGAACTTGGTCGTATGTAACCTAACTCCAGTAATTCCTTTATTGTTTTTTCTATCTCATCTTTTTACCTTTTGGGATGCATGTATGAATTGGTGATAACTGCATGTGTTCCCTCCTCTAACTCAATCATATGCTTGAACCCTCTATCCAATGGTTGACCTGCTAGAATATCTCTGAATACTCTCTCATGTTTATGTAGCAATGCTTGTATATCTACTGGATGTTGGGTTTTGTTATCTGGAGGTTTCTGAAAAGTGACAAAACATTCGACTGACCACTCTATGTCTCCTTGTCTGAGCATGACCTGCATCCTCTGTGATGATACTAGCTTCGGGGAGTAAGTGTTCATGTCTCTCAAGACTACCCTCTTGCCATCTTGTCTCTGTAATTCCATTTCCATGGTATTATAATCCGTAGTATACTTCCCAATAACATAGAGTCATTGAACCCCTAATACTACATTTGTATCTTCTACATTTACCACATAAAAGGAGTCTATCATATTATAGTTTCCTAGTGTGACATTTAGTTTGGGAATCCAATGGTTGCAGTCCATGTTTTTATTGCCTGTTACTACTACTGTGAACCCTTCGAATTCCTTTATCTGGATACCCCTCCTAGCCACCAATGTCGCATCTATAAAGTCATGGGTTTCCCCACCATCAATCAACACACCTACCTTGTGGCCATGTACTACTCCCATGACTCGAAGAGTGTGAAATTTTGGTACTCCCGATAATGTAGCAATAAATCCACCCCTAGACTCCCCCTAGAGCGACTACTCCTCTACTGTTCCAAGTTCCTTAGATTCTCCTTGTTTAGGCTTGTCCTCGTCTCCTTCACTATCTGAATAGACTTCTATATAGTGTGCTTTAGCTTTCCTTGCGCACCTATGACCTGGAATCCATGGTTCCTGACAAGTGAAGCACAATTTCTTTCATCTGAGTTCCTTCCTATTGTCATCATCCATCCAATTTTTCTTCGGCCATTCTTGCTGGAAGGGTATCTTATCTTGATCTTTAATTGGGAAATTTGTCTTAACTAGAAATCTGTTTTTGGGAACCGAATCTTGTAATTATCAGGTTCTACTAATGGCATCTTGTAAACTGGATGGTTTGTAGGATTTCATCCACCTACGTAAAGGATCAGTCAAATATTCTGTAAATAACATAACCAATATGTTATTAGATACATCCGTCACAATAGCTTCCATTCTCTAAAACTTTGAGATGAAGGCCTCGACACTGCCAGTTTGTTTGATCTGAGATAGCTCTATGAAATGTATCTTAGGGTCCCTCTTATCAAACTGATCCATGAGCCTCTGTGTGAAATCATTGTATGAAGTGATGGTGTTGTGACCAACGTTACTAACCCATGGTACCACCACTCATGAGCCTCTCTGTCTAAATGTAAAGTAGGCAATTTAATGGCATTAACCTTTGTCATAAGGTTTAGTTGGAAATAAGTATTCAACTTCTGGACCCATATTCTCGTCGGACAACCGCAAGATCCAACAAAATTATGAATGGTCAACCTGCCTACTGTCTTTTGTAATTCATAGTTATGAGTAAACCCTCTATTAAAATCCCTTGGCTAGTTCCTACTTTTCATATCACACAAGTTGGAAAATGACATAGTTGAGTGGAATTCATCTCCCAAATCCCTGTATTCCTGTAGATATGCCCCAAATGGTTCAATAGGTTCAAGTGATATGACAGGTCCTATGATGGCATTTTATAGAAAGTGAGGCATGGTAGGTTTGAAAGGATTATTGTATACGTGAGGAGTGTTCTGGATATGAGTGTACACATGTCTCCCGCTATTGCTGGTGGATACTCTATCTCCCAGTGAAATTGGTAGATTGTTCCGACTCTACTATGGCTTAATAACCAACCTGTTTATAGCATGTAACATATCTTTCTGTCCCTTATCTAAGTCTTTTAAGGCACGAACCAGACTCTAGAATTCCATCCTATATTCATCTTCCCCTATTCCCTTTCCTTTATCAGAGTGTATCCCTGTTGTGTCCATGTTTGAATCTATGTCTTCCAATTTAATCTCTTCTAATTCTGGATCCTCTATGTACCTGCCCTTTCTTTTTCTATATGTCACAAAAGAAGTGTCTTCTAGATTCATTTATTGTTCATGTTCAAGCCCACATCTGGCAAAGAACATGCTCTAATACCAATGTTATATCCCGATTGATATTCTATCATTATACCGATATGTAATGATAATTGTTTGTAGGTTTGTACGTTTCATGTGTGTATGATAAATAATTTGGTTTGCATGCAAAACAGGTCATGTGCCCAAAAACCCTAAATATGACAAATATGGAAATAAAATAGGAAATAGGATTCAGTAAGATTGTAGTAACATACCAATATTTATAGCTGTGATGGTTCTTCAGTATAAAAATTACATGCATGCCATGCATCCACTAGATCTCCAAAAACGCGATTCATGCTAAGTGGTGACGCCCATGCAAAATAAAAGGTGCTTCTTTGATAGATATCTCCTTCGAAACAACTTCAATACTTGGTATATGATGCCGAAACTTTCTAGGAAGTGTGATATGGCCTCTCTAAAGATAGTGGCAGCCAGGATAGTAGCGAATTGATTTTCTCAAAAAGGATGATGCCCTTGCCTCTTACGTTTCTGCTTGTAACTTATTTGGATGAAGAATAGATGACCTGATGATCTCATGGTATAATAATATGACCCTTCTAATGATGATAGAATGGCATGTAGAGGTCTTTGGATCAATGTGAATTGCTTTCTAGATCTCCAATTCGCCCCCAACAGTAAAATGTGACCCCTGTGACATTGTCTTTATCTATATGCTAGATCTCTGAATAATAATGAATGCTTTGAGGAACCAATGATAGATCCGTGACCTATCTGAAAAGTGATCAGGGAAGATAGATTTTGCTGCTGAAAACACTTTCTAGCTGAAGACTCACGTCTCCAACCCTAACTTGCTGCTGCAACTAATGCTCTCGAAACCAAACTCAAAGGTGAATAATAATCATAGATACCTTTTTGGTTCGACTTGTCTTATTTTATAGCTTTTAGGTTTTGCATGACCTAAATTTTTCATGCATGCAATCTAATTGCTCCGCATGCTTTTTGATATCTTATTCGATGGTCGTATTTAATATACTGATGACCTAATAATACTGAAGAAATGTTCCTTTCCTCTATCGATATTAAATGTCCTCGTCAATTCCCTTTTTCTTGATACTCGCTCGAACCTATGGGAATTAAATAGGTTAACGGGTGTCTCAGATGCTTAGTTAGAAGAGGACATTACATGGCACCTCACTCTTGGAGGCTACTTGTACCACACATGTATTATTTTACTCATATTTAAGTGGTGCACCCTCCTATGTTGACTTGTCAAATTGGTTAAGAGGGTTGAGTTAGGGTGTTATTTTTGACTTTATCTCTTGAGAATTTAACAGATCTCTCATCTATATAAGAGAGACTTAGCTCATTGTTTCTCTTTTCTAGAACTGGTGGAGAATAAAATTTCTCTTGTCTCACTTGTGCCTAATATTTCTTTTATGTTATAATAGTTATTTATTTTGTAGAAATAAGTAGGAGTGTAAGATTCTAATGCTAATGTATGGATCTAATCACCAAGTTGTATGTAACACCATGTTTTTAACCCCAATATGTGAACATGATGTAACTATGTAAAAGCTAGAAGCTGGACATGAATGGTTTAAGATGACCAAATATATTGTAAATATATATATGTTTTATGTTTAAAATAAAAATCCCTAACATCTGCAAGTGAAAAGGACAAAGAAGAGATGGGGGGCTGTGATTTCACAAGTGGGGGAAATGAGAGGGGACTAAGAGGTGATGACCCTAGTTAACAGTGAACATTGGCTTATATCTTAGCGTTCATTAGCTTTTTTAACACAAGGTCCCTTAACCATGGTTATGAGTGTCATTTTAATTAACCATGGGTTAATTGCGTTAATTAAGTATTAAGAGGGGGAAAATGCCCCCTTCTGGGAAATCCACATATTAAGGAAAATCATGCATATATAAAGTTAGAAACTCATTTCATTCATTCATTTCAACATCCAGAGGAAGAGCATCCATGCTATGGTAGTTCTAGTTGGTAAACCAAAGGAAGATAAATTTTCCATAATCTAACACCTGAGCCCACCCTAATAAATGACAACCTAGCTATCCTAATAAACCGGTTCCTGATATTAGGGAACCTAGACTATAGGGTGAAATCCCTAGAGCCTTGTTAGGAAGACTTCCTGGCCAGCCTACACTAGATCACTAGAAGGGGAAGGGGACAACTTGAGGGACTTCAATGCAGAGAAGGGGGTACCTAATTCCTTGGTTTTGTGTAGGCTGATGGGGAACGAGAGAGGGGTTGGAGTCAGCTGTGGATGAGGTTACCTGCACCACTTGGGTAGAGGATAGGTTCCCTTGGGTGAGGGGCGCTCTATGAGGAGTGTGGTTGTAAATTGAAGAGGAAGAAATTGAAATTCACCCCTTGTGGATTGATATCCCCATCTTGGGGGTGGCATTTGCCAAAGAAAGAGAAGGTTTGACAGAGTGCCTATGGCTGGAAGGAATGTCCTTCACTTGCAATTGGTTGGAGGACATTTATAAAGATAAGTTCTAATGTGTTTGAATTCCATGCAATATATTTTCTATAATGTGTTCGTTAAATTACTGTTAATGGAAATGCTTCCATGCATGGATTTATTAGCATGAGATGAATGCATTCACAGTAGAAATACTTGCATAAATTAGAATGAGTATACTTCGTTAATACATTTATTTGTTTACAATTACTTTCACTGTTAAATTAATGAAATATAAAACCAATGGAAAAGGAAAAATCGTATTTTGTATCAAAGACACAATTTACTTGTGGTCTCAATTCTCAACTGTGTAAAGAGGCTACTGGGTACATGACATTGTAATACTTACATAAACATTGAGGTAATCTCTTTCATAAATTTGCACATTTTACTTACTAGGTAGTATAATATTCAACTCATATTATATGCTCCTACTGTTAAATTAATGAAATATCAAACCAATAGAAAAGGAAAAATCGTATTCTATATCAAAGACACAATTTACTTGTGGTCTCAACTCTCAACTGCGTAAAGAGGCTGTTGGGTACATGACATTGCAATACTTGCATGAACATTGGGTACATGACATTGCAATACTTACATGAACATTGAGGTAATCTCTTTCATAAGTTTGCACATTTTATATACTAGCTATAGGATTTATTGACTTTGCATGCAGGTTTACAAAGGGTAATTCACTTTTGGAACCATCTACTTGGTGAAAGAAGAAGCCATACTTGGCTATCAAGAACTAAGACAAGGCATAATTCACTTTTGGAACCATCTACTTGGTGAAAGAAGAAGCCATACTTGGCTATCAAGGACTAAGACAAGGGATATAGTGTTTCTCACCCCCATTTTACTCTTTGATACCAAAAACTCTCGTTTCCTCATGACCCCATTGTCCTTCTTAAAGGTATATAGGCGCTAGTCAAGATGATTAATTCCTTAAATTTCATCCACTAAGTTTTATATTTTCAATCTCTTATTCACAAGTATTAAATCTGGGATTTAATTAAAGATCCTACACAAATTTCTGCACAATACAACAACACTAATCCCTTCCATGGAAACGCTACACTTACATATTTCAATCTTGATTATTGTAGATTTTTATGATCCTTTGCTTACTGGTTATTAACAGGAATATTGAGGATAATAATTTTTATTCTGATCTAATTCCAGCTGATTTATAACTTACTTTTTTTAAGACGAGCTAAACTTTAATTGTTTAAAGCTTTATCATTCCAAGTACTTTATACAATTATTTCAGAATTCTACTTTATATCTTAAATTATTTTATTTATGCAATTTACATTTTCATATCTGAAACTTCCATGTGTTATGGGCATGTTAAACACACCATTTTAAATGTTAATGGCACAACCAAGTAACTAACATAATCTGGAATTTTGCAAGCTATTTTTCGCTATAATTACTTGTCATTTTCAGTTATTTGTATTTAAATTGACACTTCTACTTTGATGGAAGTTACATTGTTAATAGACATATGATTTTATGTTTTTCTCTCATGGTTTGTTAGCAATTTCTTCTAAGTTTCCAAGATTAGAGTAACATGATCCATCTCCATTGATTACCTTTACCTACATGAGATCTATGATTCCATTCTATTGTAATAGCTTACTTGTAACCTATGAANACTAGATCAGTGTAATTTTGGAAGTCACCACTCTTTTTTGGCTGGCAACATCGACAACAGAATAAGAGTTAATGATTGGATAAAACATCTTTTACTTTACTTATTACATACTCACTTTTTTTTTTCCTTGGAAAAAAAGCGTAATTTTATATCATTTTGTTGAGAACAAAATTACATTTAGTAGATACACATAATTGTGTATTTTGGTAAAAAAAACCAGAAAGGTCAAAAAAAGAGAAATAGAAACAGACCCGGAAAAGTTTGGTGTAGATCTCCGCAAACAAAACTAAATATAAATTCAGCCTTATAATCTTTTCACAACAAGAGTCTATATCAAGTATGTCCATCCAAAATTGTGCCGAATGGAGTAGTGCGGACTGACACAATCAATCCAAAATCCCCAAAAATTGTTCATTGTCAGTCCCAAAGGAGTCTGACCATAATCACCATGAACCAGCAATTTTTAGACCCAACTGATCCACAAAACCGAGAGCATATAAAATATACAAGTTTAGAAAATAAAAGATGAAAACAAGACATGTTATAGTCAGGTAGTTCCCTCTATAAATGGTCTGTGGTAATATTCATGAACCGTGTACTCAATCATTTCCCGAATATTCCATTGGCCCAAGGCCAACTATAGCCCCTCCGTCAAGGCTTTGTCCACCTTCCTGTTATTTTCCTTGTATACATGTCTACATGAAAAAGAGGCATAAGTGTCTAAAACTGCTTTTATAGAAGTTAAAATGTTGGCAAGTCTTATATTTCTGCAAAGTTGAATCCCGTTGATCTAGTTAATCACATTCATTGAATCTCCACAAACATTAAGAATTCTACACCCTTTCTCTGCTGCAAAAATGAGTAGCGGTTTTAAGCTGAGTAACTCATCATAATTGTTATTGCCTTCCCCTCCCCCCACATATATTATTTTGAGACGCCCCATAAAAAATCATATCCCCTCCCCCACAGAGATTATTTTGAGATGCCCAATCAAAAAAACCCCATGGCATCGATATGTCAATCTCAAGATCCAACACTTCCCTTTGTCTGGTGACCCTGATATGTTGAGGAAAAGCAGGTAGTATACCACATGCTAATCTCCCTGTGATTGCAAGAGTGCATTCTTTGTTAGCAAAAAACAAATTATTTCTAGCTAGCCATACCCCCCATATCACGAATAAAGGAAGATCCATCATTTATTCCTGTGATTCTGTCTGCCTCCAATTCTCCCAGGCCTACAATACCGAAGTACCATCCCAGACACAAAGGAGATCCAAAGCCTTAAAACATTCCTTCGACACTTGTTTAATAAGAGGACAATGTAAAAAAAGGTGAATAATAGTCTCATCATTAGCCTTACAAAGAGCGCACCAACTAGGCCCCTGAAAACATTTTTTTTTGCAAATTGTCCTAGGTAAGTGCCTTATTTTCCAGTACACACCACATAAAAATTATTGTTTTAGGTAGCCTTTTGATTTCCACAATTTCATCCACCACCAAGTCAAAACCCTTTGGAAGCCATCAACATTGAGTTTTATATACTCTGCCTTTGGTTTGTATCTTCCACCTGGATCCACATCCCAAATGAGAACATCCTCCATGTCCCTAAGCTTAATCTGATCTTGGATCAGGAGACCAAAAAAAGTCTCCATGTCCCTTTCTGCCAGCTTAGGTAATTCCAATTCCATTGTTGATTTCTAGTTTTGGGCCCATCGGTTCTCCTGAAATGGTGCATCTAATTGGGATAAGTAAACAATACCTCTCTATCTCAGCACCTATACCATGTGATCAGGGAGCCTATGTTGTTGGCTACATCCTACCCATGTGTCCTTGCCAACCCTTATTTTCCTTCCATTCCCCACATACCATGCAAGACTAGAGACAATGACATCAACAGACTTAACCACAACCTTCCAAATAACTGATCCACCGCCGTGTGATTTCACAGGACTCCTAATCCAATATTCCACAGAGTCAGGGGAAATATACTTCTGTATGATGACCTCTGTCCACAAGATTTAAGTCTTTAAGAGTCTCCATCCCCCCTTGCTCGTCAATGACTTCGTGAACAAGAAGATATTTTTGAGACCCCATCCTCCCAATCCTTTCGGAAAAACAATCCTCTCCCATCGAACCCACAAAGTCACATGCATCTCCTGTCTACCACTCCATAGAAAATGAAAACAGTTTCTACGAGCCGCTTCCAAAATTCCTTTTGGAATCCAAGCCACTGACATCCAGTGAACTGGGATTGCTTCTAAAACTGCTTTAACCAGCACTAGTCTGCCAGCCCTAGACAACCATTTATGGCTCTAGATTTTAATACGTTTTTCCATCTTGTCTAGTAGCCATTTCCAGTCATGTTTTTGGTAATCATTAGGTTTTAAATAAAAACCTAGATATTTCAGTCCACCATACAATCCTTCCGGCCTATAAGGGGAAATCCCTGAGATTACCTGTAACTCTGCAGCACTCAATAGATGGGTAGACAATGTAGATTTCCCAGAATTTATTTCTATCCCAGTTGCTTTAGAAAACAACTCCAAAATATTAGAAATGGTATTTAAATCTCTGGCCGAGCCCGAACAAAAAATAAGGTTGTCATCCACAAACAAAAGATGAGTTAAATGCAACTACTGTGAGATCTGAATACCATTCAATGTTCCAATTCTTTTTTCCTCCTGAAGAGACCTACTCAATTTTTTAGCCACCAGCAAAAAGAGAAGCCGAGACAAAGGACAACCCTGCCTTAGTCCTCTTTCAGCATGAAAAAATGGGGAAGCAACACCATTGATCAGGATCGAAAATGACACAGTTGTGATGAAACTCATAATCCACCTGATAAATGAAAATCTAAACCCAAGGTGTGTTAACAACATATGCAAGTAAATCCAACTTACCTTATCATAGGCTTTGGAGAGATCTATTTTAAGGATAACCCCCTTGATATTTCTTGTTTCATGTTGTGGAGTCCTTCCTAAGCTACCCCAATGGTTTCGTGGATCTGTCTCCCCTCCAAGAACCCAGACTTCTCTTCAATGACATGTTCAAATAAAATCACCTTAAGTTGTTTCACAATCACCTTAGAGACTGCTTTGTAGATGCAATTGCAAAGTGAGATGGGTTTTAAATCATTCAGAGTTACAGGATTGTCAACTTTTGGTATCAGAGCTATGAAAGTTGAATTGAAATTGGTCGGAATCCTTCCAGATATTCCAGTATCCTCCACAACCTTCAGTAAATCCCCTCGCAAAATTTCATAGAGTTCCAATAAGAATTCAATCATCCATCCATTAGGGCCTGGACTCTTATCCTTTTGAAAACTTTGAAGGGCCTCCTTTAGTTCACCTTCAGTGACTTCCTCCATCAAGGACAAATTTTCATCCTCTTCCACAAAACGAGGGAAGACCTGAGCAACACGAATGACTTCTACTATAGATGCCTGGGCAGGTGCTTTAAACCAATTCTTAAAATGTTCCACCCCTATACTGGCCATTCCTTTGAAATTATCATGGGTAGTTCCATGTTCATCCGCTAAGCTCCAGACAGTGTTAGCAGCCTTCCTCCCTCTGACATAAGCATGAATTTTTTTTGTGTTGTCATCCCCACAATCTAACCATAAGGCCCTACTCTTCAATCTTTATCTCTTCTCTTTCCAATAGCAGGATATTCCTTCTCCCTTCCATCTTGATCAACATGTCTTTGTCCATCTGATTCATCATCCCCCCCATCCCTTTTCAAGGATCTCAGAAAGTTCCTTTTCAATGAGTTTCAGCTCACTATCCTCCCTCCTTCTCTTATCCACAGACCAAGCCTTAATAGAATCCTTTAACTTCCAAAATTTCTCTGCAAACTGGAAAGTTGCATTACTCCTGCTGTCAGAATCAAACAGGATCCAACTGTTGGATATCAAAGAGAGAAAATTCAGATCTTTCAACCAAGTCTTGTTGAATTTTAAAGGACTTGGCGGCACAATAGGTCCATTTTTAAATTCCAAAAAAATAGGAGAATGATCAGATTGTCCTCCACACCCCACCCATTGTCTGATAAAATGATGTCTATCCACCACCTTTTCAGTCACCAAGAAACGATCCAATCTCTTGGCCACTCTCCCCTCCCCACATCTGTTGTTTTTCCAAGTAGGTTTGAGCTTGATGGATTCAATATCTAACCAATTCCTTTCTACTAGATTCTGAGTGAAATAATCCATCAACAAATCAGCACGGCCATGAGGCCCCTAGACCTCATCCTGCCCTAGAGAAAAAATTAAGTCTCCACTAATAATCACCAAATCACCTCTCAGTAGTGAATTGTTAAAAAAATTATCCCAAAAAGGGATCCTATTCAAATATGGTCCATAAACATTACAAACATTAAAAGTATCCACAAGTTCCAGATCCTTAAAGTTCATGCCAATAACTGACTCCATACCCCATATGTTCAGAGCCTTAATAATCTTGACATTCCATCCATTAGCCAATCCTCCAGAGCGACCTCTAACTTCCAGAGTCTCAAAATTCCAACCAAAAAACCAACTTTCCAACCAAAAAACCAACTTTCCAACCTACACTTAATCACATCTCCATCCCATAAAGTTTCTTGAAGTAAAATAACATCAGGGTGTTTTAAATCAACCACCCTCCTGAGTGATGATATTTTCTAGGGACTAGCAAGACACTGACAATTTAGAGACATAAGTTTCATCTTCGACCCTTCTTCTAGGGATGCACCACTCTAAGCGCCCTCTCAATAGATTGTTGTTTACCATCCAAAAAGTCCTTTCTTGCTTTGGATTGTGCCTTAGCAATGAAATATTTCCTTCCCCTCCCCCCAGGGGGTTCAAGAGTAGTTTTCCCTAAGCCCCTCGAAGCCACCTTAGTGTAGGACCGAAGAAAATATCCTGAATCAGTTTTGGTATCAAAACTTGAGGGGGCTCCCCCAGTATAGCAGCAGAGTTGGGTGGAGAAAAATCTATAGGTTGAGTAGTAAGAGTTAGGTTTGTTTGACCTTCAACCCAATCAAGACCAGACACATTCAAATCTTTTGTAAAAAAATTGATAGATGGGGAAAGAGAAAAAGAAGAAGTACCTGGAAGGGGATCCCCAGTCAAGAACGGGTCACCCACATTTCTGACCACCTCCACCATAGGAATTTTCGCCACAAGATCCTCCTCATGACTACTAATATCAGCCTCCTCACTCACAGGTTCCACTGGTGTTGAAAATGGTGACAAGGGATCTGTACACCCCCTATCCAACCCATTCCTCTCAAGACCGCACTGTTTTTTGCGACCATTTAAAGTTCAGACAGACAAGCTACAATCAGTCACAGGATGCTTGTAACCATGGCACCTCCTCCATCTGAAAGGAACATTCTCGTAATCCAATGTCTGCTTAATTTAATGCGAACCCCAACTCAATATCAGATCTGCAGCTAATCCTTCCCGTATGTTAATACTAACCAAAATTCTCGCAACCCTCTTCAGCTTTGTTTCCTTGAAAGAGCAATCTGCATCCAGAAAAGTCCCCAGAATGTTCCCGATGTTAACAAAGTGCTCTTCAGTCCAGTAATGTAGTGACAAGCTCGGAAGTCTCACCCAGAGAGGCACAATGTACACCCTATCCCTGCTAGCATAAAAAAGAGGATGCCAACATTTTAATAGCACACGAGTATGTTCTAAGGACCAATTCTAGTTGAGAACCCACCACAGGTGCTCTCGATTTCGAAAATTTAAAGCATACTAGCCATGGGTTAATCCTTCCACTTCTAGGACCGCTCCAAATGCCTCCATCCAACAATACTCAGCCCAATTAACCACCATCTGTACATAGAAGGATCTGCCCAGAAACCGCCCCACCCATGTCTGATTTTCCATCTGTTCAACCCGTTCCCAGCTTATGTCCTCGCCCAGTGCATAATTATAATTATGCCTCTTCTTAACCCAATTCTTGTGCCCTTGCTGCCGACCCTTCCGTCCAAATCACTGTTGAATCCTGATGTAAAAAACCCCTTCAGAAGTGGACTAGGGAATCCACACTGCTCTCGCGAGCCAAGATATCTAGCCACAAAACCAAGGTTCTCCAGCCTCTGTTCAGAACCCTCAGGATTCTCCAATGAGCTTCCACCACCCCTCCTTTCCCCAACAACATTCGACCACGAAAAACCCTTGTTGTCACCTCATTCGCTGACCCTCAAACCCCCATATGTCGATGTTGAATCCACGAACCCCTATCTCCCAAAAGCAATACCACCAGAACCATCGTCCGGTATAACCATGGGCACCTCTAGTAGTTGAAACAATGACGACGAGGACATGAGCAATGCAGACGGTGAAAAACCCTCCTCACCAACAACCGGTGAAGGTAAAACTGTTGAGAACCCCTCCACCCAAGAATGTGGTGAAGCCTCCACCTCATCTAATAGAAAACCACATGTTGCATGCCAGAAAACGCTTTCCTCCAGTGGATCAAAAGAATAGTCTACTAGGTCTTCATCAGCCATAGCGCAATAATAGGAAAAACAATAAAAAAACCTTAGGTAAAATGAAGAGTTTTACCACAGGGATAAACCATTGTTATGCTATCCCCTTAACGTGCAAGCCAATCTCTGTCCATCTCAATGGAAGAAAATGTCGTCCTCCACGCAGTACACATCCTACAAAACCCACCGTAGTACCATCGCCATCCCCTACGGGCCGTGACAGCTCTGGTCCCCCACATACTCGCATGCTATCTTTTTATTTTAAACAACACTTTCAATGGTTCAACTTTCTAGTTTATTGGTTTAAGAATTTCATATTTACATTGCTAATTTTTAAACTTGAAAATATATAACTGAAATTGGCATTGGATCAGTTTTTATTAATGGGCTATTTTATATGATTTACTTTCAATTTCCAGCTTAATAATTTATGATCTTTTCATTTAGTAACTTAGTTATTTTGACAAATTTACTTATGAATATGGTTATTTTGATCAATCGTTAATGGTTCTTAAGAGTTTAGCTAATGCTTGAGTTAGTGTAATTGTTAATATATATATATATATATATATATATATAATCTTCTTAGACTTCCGAAACCATTCATCTATTCACTAATCAAGTATCCTTGTCACCTTTGACTTAGTTCCCTTAGGGAATCCCCCATAGTGTAGGATTACCTTTCCTCACTTAAAGTGAAGGGAAACATTACTTAGGTGACAATTTTGAAGTTTACATATTTTCACTTGGCTAGAACTTGTTATGAGACTTTTCCTTAGATTGTTAGCTTTTGTGGCAACAATATGCATGGGCACGATGAGTGTTACATCATGAAATAACATGTATGATTAAGGCCCCAAAGAAAAAAGTTAGCCCAAATATAACTTAGAAGGGTCACCCACTATCACTTCAAAGACTCCCTCTCTACACTTTAGGTTGGTTCTTCTCTAACACAAGGAAGGCTTCCTCAGGGATAGGATTGCTAAAGCTAAAAAACGAGACAGAAGGTGATATGAAGTGATGGCCTTAGCTAATATTTAGGTTTTTTCATAGTATAGATATATAAAAAGGATGATGGGATGTCCATGAAGGATGGAAAATGGAGTCAAGGGAAGTTAGTCCAAGAAAGGGGCTAGTTCATGAAAGGTTAGGGAAATTAGGATTGCATGCACATGACTCAAATAAACCCCAACATCTTGAAAAATGAATGTAAAAATAATCTGGGATGACCCAAGAATGGTGCCACATCAAAACAATATCAACTAGGGTGTGCCTCATACATTCAAGTATTACAAGCTCTCACTCTATAAAGATGATTAGAACAATGTAATACAATCATCCATAAAACATCAAAATGAGAGGAATACAATTCTCACTTAAAACCCTTCCAAAGACGAATTTGCATTTTTGTGGTCCTAATTAACAAGTTCTAGGTTATTATACAATCCATTAACAACATTAGAAATAGGAACAAGGATGCCACACTTTGAATGAAGAATAAAACTTAACACTTCAAGTTGCACTATCACATGCCCCAAATTGCAAAACATTTTATGTTTTAAGAAACATTATGTTATATTTTATTGTAAAGTTTGTAATTAATGACCAAGTGAGGTCAAGGATAATTGAATGTAATTGCCGAATATTTTATTAATTAATAAATGAAAGATGAGACGACAACTTAAGGAGGCTATTAAATGAGTGTTTTACTGGTCACTTGGCGGAGTAGGCTGGGTTGAGAGCAGATTGACACTTGGCAACATCCTCAAACTACTTCTAGTTGTTGCAGAAGGAAACTTCCCTATTTTTGTGGTCATGTTCCCCATGAAAGTGGAACAAGAGCAGGTGGCTCATTAAGTGAAAACTAACCCAAAAGACCTAGGCATGCTAATAAAACTTCCCATTGAAGACAACTGAGGATGGTCATTTTTTACTTGTGAAAATTCAGAGTGAATGAAGTGCACAAGAAAATTCGATGGAGGGGACTAGCAGAAGTTTGTTTTGAGTGAAAAGTGCTGAAGTTTTGAACTAGTGCAGCTATTCTAAGATTAGTTCATACTACTGCAAGAAGAACAAATTTATTGCTGAATACTCAATGGAGTTGCAGAGGATTACTAAACTAGATCTCTCACCCAATAATTCTACCAGGTGGACCAGAAGACAAGCTTGGGGGTCTTGAGATTTGCAATTCAGCTATCTCCAGGAGTTGGTTGGGAGGAACAGGTTCCTTAAGTTGTTGTCACCTCTTCTACATTTCCAGGTTCTACATGATTTATCTAGCTTCTAATTGCATATTTAGGATGAAGAAGGAATGAATTTAAGAAAAAAATGTGTTATGCTTCTGTTCTTCTGTATTCAGGATTATTTAATGAAACCTTCTACTGTGAAAAGATAGTCAATGTTGGATTAGATATAGATTAGGGTAAATGATTAGAAGAATTTCTAGTTTTAATGATAGATTAAAAAGTAGCTAACTGTATTTTTCCACACCTTTTTAAAGGTAGTACTCTAGTACAGTAGGTTAGATTAAATTCTAATAAGAATCGAATGAAGTATGCTTGAATGTGTTATTTACCTTCTATAGATTTCATAAGAGTTAATCATAAGTATGTTATTCCTGTTAGATTTTTATCATTTAAGCAATATGATATTAGGATCTTATTTGAGAGAATAACATGCACAACAATAAACACAAGAGACAAGAGACACACAGAAATTTCCTCGAGGAAACCATAAAGGAGAAAACCCCACAACTTCCTCAGAGATAGAATCAACACCAAAATTAAAACCCGAAAACATAAATATGATCTCCCGATAGCAGTAGTCTCTCTCTCTGATCCCAGCTTCTTTTGTCTCACTCATGCGCTACAACTGAGTGTGAGTGAGTGTGTGATAAATAGAGAGGCTCACTCTCTATTTATACTAATTACGACTTGACAATAACTCACTAGGGCTGACTTCTCTAGGAGAGTCTAATAACCCTAGGGCCCTGTTGCAGCTGCAACAATTTCCCAAAATTCTAAAAAAATTTAGGAGCCTCCTTTGCTTATATTAGTTTGTTTTTCTTCTTTGATTTGGTCTAAGAAATTTTCAGAAGAACTTTTATACTGATTGAATTGATTAACCACTTGTTTGGTTTCTCCCTCTAAGCACTTGAAGTAATCCACTGTATGATCAAGCTTTATCGCTACCTTTGAATGCATTTGAAGCATGCCTGAATCAAAAGTTATTTGGTTTGGTCTTCTGCCGTTGCAGATGGATATTTGGTTTTGTCTTTGATTTTCTTTCCGATCCATTGGTTCTCATCGGCCGATCTTTTGATTTACATTGGAAGGATTTGTCCTTTCTTTCTCCGCCGTTGCGGACGGCAAACCACTTTCGCTCCTGATCATTGCTTAAACATTTTGTTTCCCACTCGATTGACTTTGGGTTTTACGTCGAAACTTTTATATTTTCTTTCTTCGCTGTTGCGGAAGGTGTTTGCGTTCATCTTCCGCCATTGCGGATGAATCTGTGGTTTGGATTTTGACTTTCTATCAGCTACGTTGGGTTTTTTTATGTCGGATGCCTTTTGGTTTTGCATCGGAAGTTTTTGTGATTATTTCCTCCGCCGTTGCAGACGGCACACCGTTAACTCTTCCGATTGCTGTTCGGTTTCAATTCCCGCTTATGTATCCTTGTCAACCCCGTAAGTCTTAGGCTTCCGCCGTTGTGGCTGCCGAGGTTGTTTTTAGCTGTTTGTTTACCGACTTGAGTCCTGACGTTGCGGATGGCTTGCCGCTTTGGCCATCCTCCGTTGCAGAAGAAAGCATACTTTGAAGCTTCCGATTAGTTTTGGTTCTGACGTCCGATCTTTAAAATTTTACCCGATGTGTATGACCAGAGCAGAAGGCTTGGCGCTTTGATCATCCGTCGTTGCAGAAGAGCGTTCGCTTTCATCCTCCGATTCGAAAAATCTTCGACGTCCGATCTTTAACCGCAGCGAGAGTTTGGCCGTGAATATATATATGAGGTCTGGGGCACGATTGGATTATTCTATTGTATTGCTCTGTCACTATCGATTGTTGTCCCTCGCTCGCCCGGTCCCCCATGTTCGGTACACGCAGTCCAGGTGTCTTCACTGTAAAGCTCGACAGGCTTCTCCACACCGGTTACGCTACAGCGCCAGGTAGGCTCGTCCTGACCTTTTCCCATTTCGTTTTAGTTTTGATGGGGTTTTTCCACGGTTAGGTTTGGTTGTGGTCGTTTTCTCCACCTCATGAGATACCTGCATATATAGATAGAAGGGGGGTCATATTATGACTGTTAGCACAGGCGTTTTGACCCACGGGGTAGTTTTTGCCCGCGGCCGTTGCTTGCAAACTCGCGCGTAGTGGATGGAGCTTGGTGCAGACGGCCATTACGTCGTCTGCACCAAGCTGCCCTGGGCGATGATGATTGTGCAGGGGAGGTTGGTGTTGGTTTTCCTATGACATTTGGTGGTTTTCCCCTTCTTGTGTGGATTTTACTCGCCCCTTCGAATAGCAAGTGTTTCACTGTACCGCTCCGCGCACTGTTGGTTTTGTTTTGAACCCGAGCCGAAGGGGGAAGGGATGTGCCACTGCATTTAGGCTATCGACCATTAGATTGCACGGGCGGTTCGTTTGTAAAGTGTAGTTGAGAAGGATTGCAGGGGTTTTTGTCCCTTGTCTGTCCTGCGCAGCGAAATGATAGTGGCACGCGCAGAGAGCGGAAGTTTTAGTCGTGTTAATGTAATTGTTTTCCCGCGAACAACATGAGCCTTGTTCAATTTTATGTAGATTTCCTTCTTGCTGGATTACATTGTTAGAATTGTTTGATATTGAAGAACAGTGGTAGCTTGCACAATCTCACTAGATATAACTATTTTCCATCATGCTGGACATAGATAAAGTCACTAAATCCTGCACATTGGTTTTTCTGTTAGTGAAGTCATTTCAGGCTATACATGCGTATATTTGCTTCATTGACTGATTGTTATCATTTTAAACATAGAAGAAATGGCACACTGCACATTGATGTATAAAAGTTGGTCACTCAGCCAAAAGGGCTTAATGTTACAATTTCATGGCAGGAAGAGCTCACCATGTCAA
This sequence comes from Pseudotsuga menziesii, assembly GCA_001517045.1. NCBI lineage: Eukaryota > Viridiplantae > Streptophyta > Pinopsida > Pinales > Pinaceae > Pseudotsuga > Pseudotsuga menziesii. The sequence goes on from LPNX010826811.1 coordinate 338,155, forward strand.
AGAGACAAAAGAAGAAAGCTCCTGTAGTCGAGGAAGAGCCAGAAGTAGAAGTTGTCACTAAAACTGAATACATATACGAAGACACTAAGTGCATTTCTGGGGTCGAACCTGAATACCAGTGGGGGGAGGTATATAGACTGATCACCTGCAGAGAATTTTTTGACATGGGCTTAGAAGAAGAGTCCATATATGCTAACATAGAGAGATCGTCTATTATGAAAATTGCTACCAGACCAGAGCTGTTCCCATGCTCTAAAGTGATAGGGAGGATTCTGCCTTGGGAAGATGTCACAACAATGATTCTGGAAGATGTTAACAAACAGGGCTATGCTGCATACAGCCTCGGATATGTAGATCTGGCCTACCACTTGCCAGAAGCTCAAGTGTTCTTATCTGATGACTGGTTAAACAACATAAGAATGGACCTTATAGAGACCATGAAAAGAATGCTGCTGACTGGTAAGCATTTTAGAACCAGAGTAACAGGCGAATATGATACTACAAGTTTAAGGGCTCCATATAGATTGATAGCCTTGATGCTCAACAGAATATTTGGAAGAGCTCACGGCAGGTTTTTCAAGCTGGAATGGATACCCATCATTTTTTATGTTGCAACCCAGGGAACAATCTTCAACTGGGCCAACCTTGTCTCAAACAGTCTTTCTGCTTGCTTGGCCTCAGCCTTAGGAGGAGAGTCCCAGAAAGGGTCTGAATTCTATATGAGTTCAATACTTATAGATTGTATATTGTGCAATCAGCCTTTCCCCGGCCTCAGGTGCATCTGGGACAGGGAAAGAATGCCTCTCTATTCTGCTTATAAACCATTATGGGCACACAAGTATCACAGCCCTTATCGGGAAATCTGTGAGCACTTCATCATGCCCTTATACACACTCATTTTCTTGAAGGAGTGTGATTGTATGTCAGAGGAGGCGCTGCAAGTTATCCAAGAATATGCAGATTATTTTTTGACTGAAGATGGCCTATACTTCAGGATGTTCGGAGGTTCAAAAGCACCCTCCCTATTGCCAAAATATGCTACTGACTACATTGTTCACAAGGAGGCAGTGAGGCAAGTCTTCTTGGATGGTATAGGGAACTTCCTGTTCGAGCATAAGAAGACTGCTCACCCTCCTTTTCCCTTCAAATTAGGAAGCTATAGGTTCACTAGGGTAAAGAAAGCGGATGAGTTCGTACAAGAACTGGAAAGGTTTCATTTTGGCGAGATGCCTTTCCATAGAAATGACTCCCACGGAAAAGTTGCTAAACATTGTAAAGAAAACAATGTGCATTTTGAGTATACCCACCATTATGACAGTGAAGAATTTGTATTTCGAAATGCCCCAAACATGACAGTGTTGATGTATATGTAACTTCGGAATGTATTCTTCTATGTATTTCATGTATTGTAACCCGATGTTTATTCCGGGATGTTTTCTATTATGTATTTGAGTCATGTGGTCATACCCCGATGTTCCGATCGGGAGGATTAATAATGTAAACAAGTCATATCAAGTCATTAGGTAAGTCCCCACAGTTTTGGGGCACTTGAGTTAGTATACACTAATTAAGGTGTAGGCTCGAGTAGTAATTATTAGGTTGAGCCTACGTGTGAAATGGAAATTCAAGTGAACGGATGAATATAAATAGAGAGTGTGAGTCTCTCTATTTATCACTTGTGACACACATCATTCACTCTCTTAAGTGAGGCGCACTTGTGGAGGAGGAAATATACTGGGACTAGAAGGCCACTGTTGTTGGGAGATCTCTTACTGTTTTGGTGCTGATTCTATCTCTAAGGAAGTTGCGGGGTTTTCTCCTTTATGGTTTCCCCGAGGAAAACTCTTTGTGTCTCTTGTCTCTTGTGATGTGCTTATGTTTTATTGTTGTGCTTGTTATTCTCTCAGTGAAAAGATCCTAAGATCATAATGCTAGCTTAATGTGATGAAAAACTAATAGACAGCTCTGAGGAGAAGATTCAGGAAGAAAATCACCACCAAGGGTGGTAAGGGAGATGAACAAACAAAGGCTGAGGAAGAAGAAAAGAGAAGAAAAGAGGAAGCCCAGAGGTTGGCACAGGAAGCTGCAGGGGGGTTGCACAGCGAAGGGGAAGAGAAAAGAAGAGCTGCTCAAGAAGCAGCTGAGAAAGAAATGGAAGCAGCTAAAGAAGTGGAAGAAGCAGCCAGAAAAGAAGCAGAAGAAGCGAAGAGGAAGCTCGATGAGGAGTTACTGAAGCAGGAAGCAGACAGATTGAAGCTGACACAAACGGAGACAGAGAAGTTAGCCGCTGACACAACTGGAGGGCAGACCCAGGATATGGAAAACCCAGAGGGTCAGGACCCTCAAGTGCCTGCTACCAGCACACCCATGGTCCCCACACCGAAGCTGGTTCCTTTTGTTCAGAAAAATGGAGAAGAAATCCCCAATTTCAACACTGTTTTCTATGATAGGGAAACAAAGAGGATAATAAAGAGAACAGAGAGGAAAGTTGAGTCAGGAGGTTTTCCCGGAAAGATGATCACCGATACACCTGTGGCGTTGGGAACCGATCAAGATCCGAGATTCACCATTAGAGCTGGAGCAGCATGGATTCAAGCTTTGGAAGATAATGTGGACAGGATCATGACAGACTTGGAGCTATCTAAAAAATCCTCCGCCGAACTGAAGGAAACCTTGAGGAAATAAAGGGAAGAAAGCAATAGGCTGAAGAGAAAGTATGAAGACATGCAGAGAGAGATGAAGTCTTCTAAGGTTGAGTTGCATGACCTCCAAGTAGAAAGATAGGTTAGAGAAACAACACAAGAATGCCTGGAGAAAGTTCAAAAAGAACACCAAGAACTAAAGGCAGAGAAAGATCAGCTGCTGGGGAAGGTAGAAGAACTAGAAGAGCAACAAAAGATCATCTTGCAAGCCAGTGAACTGCACACCCAAGAGCAGAACAAGAAGCATCAAAAGCAGATTGCCTCTCTAACAACTGCTCTAGAAGAAGCAAGGGAGCAACAGGTCAAACTCCAGCCGTTCAAAGAGCATGTCTTGGCCCAAAAAGCTAAGATGCTGCAGCTACAGACTGCTATAGAGGAGGAGAGGTGCAAAGTGCTGCAGATAGATGGCCGATTGGAGGAAATATTGGAAACCTCCTCTTACTTTGTGGACAGATCTCAGGACGTCCTTGAAGTCCTAACTGCAAGAATGGCAAGGCTGGAAAATAATGAAGAAACTTCAGCAGAGCTGCCATCAAAGGATAAACAAGCCCTCAAGTGGGATTATGACTTAATAGAATTTGCTAGTAACACCACAGAGGACTTCAAGAAAACAGTCAAGAAAATGAAAGAAGCATGCACTGAATTTTTCAGAAGACTGCTCATTACCTACAACCAGTGCCAAATAGAGGCCGAGCAGAGACTTGAGGCTTTCCTGGACCACAACGCCTTTGTGGAGCTGTTGCAAAAGAGATACCAGGAGGAGGAAGCTAAAATATAGCATATCAAAGCCCTGGATGAGTAGATCCTGAGGAACGAAGTAGACCACTCAGCTGTCAGTGTACAGCTTTTAGATGACTAGCTTCGGTTGAGTGCAGCCAGGATAGAGGCTATAAAGAACTAGGCTGAGAAGTTTGAAATCAATATTCAGTTTTTGGAGCCTTGTGCCTTTGAAGGCATTGCTACTAAAGCTTCGGCATGGAAGAAGTTTCTAGACACCCAAGTGGGACCCTCCTCGTGAAGGATTGGTCATTTTGTAATTTATAACATTTTGTAAAAAACATTTAACAAAAGAGAATTTTGGGGAGGCGAGGAGTTGGGAAGCCCAAAGGTTACTTTGGGCAGCCCAACGGTCTCACCCTTTTGTATAAGTAGAGAAGACTTAGAGGGAAAGAGGGAATTTTTCCCAGTTAGACTAGAAAGTGATATTGTAAGAAGAACTATTTCTCTTTGCAATGAAGAAATATGGTTTGCCTGTTGGAAAAAGATTGGTGGAATGTCCAAATGTTATGCTGTGGATGGCTGAAAGATGAACTATTTTGTTTTCCAGTTTTTGTCCATTAACCGTGAGATCATTCTAACCCTTTTAACCTATGTTCTTGTTTAAATGGTTTCTAGTTTATTTTGTGGAATGACCACCATGAGTAATGTATATGGTTCATAAAACAATTGGCTATCTGGTTGTTGAAATATCTTTAATCGTTCATGCTTTGTGGAAAGAAATATCAGCTAACTGTAGTTTCTTTTTATATTGCATGTACAATACACATTACTCACAAATAATTTACAGTTTGCTCCTCGGGGATAGATAGATAGATAGGTAGATAGTTAGTTTTATTTCCGCACATGTGATGTAGATGCTTGTGAGCCTAAGACGAGAGGTAAGAACCTGCGCATCACGTTGTGACTGCTCCCGGCATCCGAATCATCCTGCATTTTCAGTTAGGCATATGCATCTCATACATTAAGTCAAAAAATACAAAACATGGTGGACCAGGCCGCAACCGGTAAAACCTTTGTTTTGTTACTTTGACCTACGGTAGCCGGACCGCAAACCGGATGGATTCCCCATACCAAACAGTCAACGGGCTAGTTGGGAACGTTGACTGGGGAGAATCCCTTTCTGTTGTTGCCTACGAATTTCCAGGCCTCAACAGTTCTGGCGCTAGAAGGAGGGCCGCCAGTGCATGGCTGGCTGTGGAAACTTAATTTCCCAAGATTACCCCACCAGCAGATATCTCGAAGCTTTTGACCTAACCAAAGTAGACTTACCAGTTGGTTCTATCTTCGAAGCAGGTAAACTTGGTTTCGTCTTGCATTGCTCTTTGCTCAGACTCTTGTTCCTATACTGGTGCCTATGGCTGGCATGAATGTAAATCAGCCCAACCCTCTGCCGGCATGGAGATCTAGGTCACCTCTGAACCTAACACCTCCTTTGCATGACCTACCTCAAGCCTTTGACAAGCTGTTGCCTAAGTTTGACCCCGAGGAAAGGACTGCTGTAGATGACCACCTGCAAAGCTTTTATTTAGCATTAGAAGGGCTAAGGGCTGGGGATTATGAAGATGTGGTCTGTAGACTGTTCCCACACACCCTGAAAGGAGCAACAACATCCTGGTATTTCGGCTTGCATGCAAACTCTATTCCTGATTGGGACACTTTCGAAAGGGTTTTCCGAAGTAAATACACAGCCCAAAAGACACATGCCTCATTGATGAAAGGTCTTGGTTTGTTAAGAAAAGAAAAGAAGGAGAAGGTACATACTTTCACTCAAAGATTTTCAATATACTTAAAGAACTTTTCTGAAGCTGACAGACCCTTAGACAAGGTCTTAATTGAATATTATACCTCAGCCCTAGGACCTGAGCTAGCCATGTTCGCCAAGATGAAAGCCAAACCTACATTGGTAGAGACCTATGAAGAGGATGAAAGGGTAGAGGCTGAAAGGGAAAGCATAGTAGACTATCCTTATCCACCTGAAGAGAAGACTACCGGGAACAGAACCTTACTGCTGTCTAAACCCAAAGAGGATCAATCACATGATTATCATGGAATGCTGAAAATGATGCAGAAGCTATCCAACCGAATAATAGATCTGGAAAAGGAAAGAGACATTCAAAAAACTTATAAGACCTGCTATCCGAAAAGAGAATATAACAACCCATTGCAAGTCCCTCCACCACATTTGGCATCAATAAACATAACAGAAGTGGGGGGGGGGGGATAATTTCTGTACCTTTCACCAACAACCTCATTCTGAAAAGAAGTGTCCTCAATGGTTATGTTCAATGACATTGGTAATGAATAAGTTGTTGGACCCTCAATTGACTAAGGACAGTGGTAAGGAGGAAAATAAAAACCAGATCATGGAGAAACAAGATAACATGTTTTCATGGAATGGTGTCTCACTGTTTGATACCGAGGATAGTACTCCTAAATCTGAATGCACAGCTACAACAACGAAGGACATGGGTTTAACAATTGAAGACAATACCATAATTTCGAAGATTACAAATCTGCAGGAGAATGTCAAGAGACAGGTAGAAGTGAAAGTTGAGGACAAAACACCTAGAGCCAATACCCTCAACCAAGAGGCAAAGCCAATCACTGAAACTGTCAAACCTGTGGAAGATCAGATAGGTGTTAGTGAGGAAAAATATAATTAAACCAAAGATCTTGAAGAGGGCATACCTACTCAGAACCAACCAGGAGAAGAAGACATAGAACCAGGTTGGGAAGAGAAAGCTGATACCCCACCTTTTCTTTTGACCCTAGAAATGTTGAATCATAACGTGCATAATTTCTTAGTAGATTCTGGATCAGCGGTGAATGTTATGCCACTGGAGATTTGCAAAAAGATTAATGGACAGCCAGAGTCCACATTCTGTGAAGTAACGCAATTAGACAGCACAGGTGTCAAAGTAGTGGGAGAAATGAAAAATGTCCTCATTCGCTTGTCTGCAAACAACAAAATTTGCCAATTTATCGACATCACTGTGGCTGACATACCTAGTGGATATGGGCTTATCTCAACAGAGATTGGTCTGCCAGGTTAAAAGGCTATTTTGCTTCGGATTGGTCTCATCTATTATTGCCTCTCAAGGGTACCCCAAATAAGATTAAGATTACGAGAGAGCCTTATATGAAGTATACTGTCACTAAGCTAGGGGAAGGAAGTGAATCTGTTGATGCTGTCCTGGGAAACTATTTGACTGAGTTTAAGTTAAGACATCTTGCTTCAAGAAAGGCCGGTTCTATGATTGACACTTAGCCTGAGCTCCTTCAATTTCCTCAGGCTGAAAGAGATGACTGTAGGATAATAGACATGTGTTCAATTTCAAAACTAGCATAGCTAGATCATGGTTAGATAACTCATGTCTGTAATCCAACCCACCCCTTGACTCCATAGATTGAAAGATTTTCAGGAGTGGGAAAATTTTTTCTTTTCTTTGTTCTGTACATAAATAAATTGAGATTGTTTCCTTTAATGCTTGATATTTTTCTTTGTTTATTGATTTGATGTCGTGTTCTTTTATTCTCAATGCTTGTTAGTAGTTCTTTTGGTTTTGAATAAAGAGGCAAGCTTTTGGTTGCAATGGAAACATCAGGGTTCTTTATTAACTGAAATATTCAGCAGAAGACTGGGCTTTAAACATAGAATGTCTTCTAGTAGCAGTGTTCCTAACTGGCCATGCATTCATTGAAGTCTTACTTAACCCCTGTAAATAACTCAGAAGTAAAAGAGGTCTGGAATACTATTTCGGGGCTCCATCCATTTCACATCTTAAATGTCCAAGGGGGTGACAGCGCAAGACCCACGAAAAGGAAGCAGGGTAAACAGTATATCATATATAAATGATCCCATGCCATAATTTCAGAAAATCTAAAAGCTATCAAGAGTCAAAACTCCTCAAAAGAAACAAGACATATCAAAGCAAAGTATCAAAAGCATAAGTACTAAATTGTCAAAAGATCCTCTCGGTCCGTGAGCTAAAACATGAAATACACTGCTCACACAAAAGGACACTATGGGATAGAGGATCTTGAATTAAAATTCAATAAGAAAGGAAAATGAAGGACTCACAAGAACTAAAGTTCAAATGGCACCAAAGTGAAATTGGCATGGGAATGAGGAACAAAAGGATAATGTTGTTTACTATCTATTACAATCCTATGGTGTCAAATCTAGAAACCACCTAAGGATAAGTAAAATGAATCTCACTTATTAGGCCTCAAAAGAGTTATTTAGACTTGCAATATTTCTGATGTTACCATTTCCCAAAGAATGGACTACTTCTCGATGATTTAAATGCATAGGTTGGCCAGCTTAGGAATACAAACATCTAGAAGATTTCAAATTTATTTGGATAGTCTTGCACTGGGAAGGAGTTAATTCAGAAATCTGGGGTACACCAGGTAGTCGCCAATTGTTGCAGCTGCAACAATTTCCCAAAATTCTAAAAAAATTTAGGACCCTCCTTTGCTTATATTAGTTTGTTTTTCTTCTTTGATTTGGTCTAAGAACTTTTCAGAAGAACTTTTATACTGATTGAATTGATTAACTACTTGTTTGGTTTCTCCCTCTAAGCACTTGAAGTAATCCACTGTATGATCAAGCTTTATCGATGCCTTTGAATGCATTTGAAGCATGCCTGAATCGGAAGTTATTTGGTTTGGTCTTCCACCATTGCGGATGGATATTTGGTTTTGTATTTGATTTTATTTCCGATCCATTGGTTCTCATCGGTCGATCTTTTGATTTACGTCGGAAGGATTTGTCCTTTCTTTCTCCGCCATTGCGGACGGCAAACCACTTTCGCTCCCGATCATTGCTTAAATGTTTCGTTTCCCGCTCGACTGACTTTGGGTTTTACGTCGAAACTTTTATATTTTCTTTCTTCACTGTTGCGGAAGGTGTTTGCGTTCATCTTCCGCCGTTGCGGATGAATCTGTGGTTTGGATTTTGACTTTCTATCCGCTACGTTCGGTTTTTTTACGTCGGATGCCTTTTTGTTTTGCATCGAATTTTTTTGTGATTATTTCCTCCGCCGTTGCAGACGGCACACCGTTAACTCTTCCGATTGCTGTTTGGTTTCGATTCCCGCTTATGTATCCTTATCGACCCCGTAAGTCTCGGGATTCCACCGTTGCGGCTGCCGAGGTTGTTTTTAGCTGTTTGTTTCCCGACTTGAGTCCTGACGTTGCGGATGGCTTGGCGCTTTGGCCGTCTACCGTTGCGGAAGAAAGCATACTTTGAAGCTTCCGATTAGTTTTGGCTCCGACGTCCGATATTTAAAATTTTACCCGATGTGTATGACCAGAGCGGAAGGCTTGGCGCTTTGATAATCCGCCCTTGTGGAAGAGCGTTCGCTTTCGTCCTCCGATTCGAAAACTCTCCGACATCCGATCTTTAACCGCCGCGAGAGTTTGGCCGTGAATATATATATGAGGTCGCGGGCATGATTGGATTATTCTATTGTATTGCTCTGTCACTATCGATTGTTGTCGCTCGCTCACCTGGTCCCCCGTGTTCGGTACACGCAGTCCAGGTGTCTTCACCGTAAAGCTCGACAGGCTTCTCCACGCAAGTTACGCTACAGTGCCAGGTAGGATCGTCCTGACCTTTTCCCGTTCCGTTTTAGTTTTGATGGGGTTTTTCCACGGTTAGGTTTGGTTGTGGTCGTTTTCTCCACCTCATCAGATACCCGCATATATAGATAGAAGGGGGGTCATATTATGACTATTAGCATGGGCGTTTTGACCCATGGGGTAGTTTTTTCCTGCGGCCGTTGCTTGCAAACTCGCGCATAGTGGATGGAGCTTGGTGCAGACGGCCGTTACGCCATCTGCACCAAGTTTCCCTGGGCGATGATGATTGTGCAGGGGAGGTTGGTGTTGGTTTTCCTGTGACATTTGGTGGTTTTCCCCTTCTTGTGTGGATTTTACCCGCCCCTTCGAATAGCAAGTGTTTCGCTGTGCCGCTCTGCGCACCGTTGGTTTTGTTTTGAACCCGAGCAGAAGGGGGAAGGGATGTGCCACTGCATTTAGGCTGTCGATCATTAGATTGAACGGGCGGTTCGTTTGTAAAGTGCAGTTGAGAAGGATTGCAGGGATTTTTGTCCCTTGTCTCTCCTGCGCAGCAAAATGATAGTGGCACTTGCAGAGAGCGGAATTTTTAGTCGTGTTAATGCAATTGTTTTCCCGCGAAAAGCATGAGCCTTCTTCAATTTTATGTAGATTTCCTTCTTGCTGGATTACATTATTAGAATTGTTTGATATTGAAGAACAGTGGTAGCTTGCACAATCTCACTACATATAACTATTTTCCATCATGCTAGACATAGACAAAGTCACTAAATCCTGCACATTGGTTTTTTTGTTAGTGAAGTCATTTCAGGCTATACATGCGTATATTTGCTTCATTGACTGATTGTTATCATTTTAAACATAGAATAAATGGCACATTGCACATTGATGTATACAAGTTGGTCACTCAGCCAAAAGGGCTTTATGTTACAATTTCATGGCAGGAAGAGCTCACCATGTCAAAGAGACAAAAGAAGAAAGCTCCTATAGTCGAGGAAGAGCCAGAAGTAGAAGTTGTCACTAAAACTGAATACATATACGAAGAAACTAAGTGCATTTCTGGGGTCGAACCTGAATACCAGTGGGGGGAGGTATATAGACTGATCACCCGCAGAGAAGTTCTTGACATGGGATTAGAAGAAGAGTCCATATATGCTAACATAGAGAGATTGTCTATTATGAAAATTGCTACCAGACCATAGCTGTTCCCATGCTCTGAAGTGATAGGGTGGATTCTGCCTCGGGAAGATGTCACAACAATGATTCTGGAAGATGTTAACAAACAAGGCTATGCTGCATACAGCCCCGGATATGTAGCTATGGCCTACCACTTGCCAAAATCTCAAGTGTTCTTATCTGATGACTAGTTAAACAACATAAGAATGGACCTTATAGAGACCATGAAAAGAATGCTGCTGACTTGTAATCATTTTAGAACCAGAGTAACAGGAGAATATGATACTGCAAGTTTAAGGGCTCCATACAGATTAATAGCCTTAATGCTCAACAGAATCTTTGGAAGAGCTCACGGCAGGTTTTTCAAGCTGGAATGGATACCCATCATTTTTTATGTTGCAACCCAGGGAACAATCTTCAACTGGGCCAACCTTGTCTCAAACAGTCTTTCTGCTTGCTTGGCCTCAGCCTTGGGAGGAGAGTCCCAGAAAAGGTCTGAGTTCTATATGAGTTCAATACTTATAGACTGTATATTGTGCAATCAACCTTTCCCCAGCCTCAAGTGCATCTGGGATAGGGAAATAATGCCTCTCTATTCTGCTTATAAACCATTATGGGCACACAAGTATCACAACCCTTATCGGGAAATCTATGAGCACTTCATCATGCCCTTATACACACTCATTTTCCTGAAGGAGTGTGATTGTATGTTAGAGGAGGCGCTGCAAGTTATCCAAGAATATGCAGATTATTTTTTGACTGAAGATGGCCTATACTTCAGGATGTTCGGAGGTTCAAAAGCACCCTCCCTGCTGCCAAAATATGCTACTGACTACATTGTTCACAAGGAGGCAGTGAGGCAAGTCTTCTTGGATGGTATAGGGAACTTCCTGTTTGAGCATAAGAAGACTGCTTACCCTCCTTTGCCATTCAAATTAGGAAGCTACAGGTTCACTAGGGTAAAGAAAGCGGATGAGTTCGTACAAGAACTGGAAATGTTTCATTTTGGCGAGATGCCTTTCCATAGAAATGACTCCCACGGAAAAGTTGCTGAACATTGTAAAGAAAACAATGTGCATTTTGAGTATACCCACCATTATGACAATGAAGAATCTGTATTTCGAAATGCCTGGAAAAAACATGACAGCTCTGAGGAGAAGATTCAGGAAGAAAATCACCACCAAGGGTGGTAAGGGAGATGAACAAACAAAGGCTTAGGAAGAAGCAAAGAGAAGAAAAGAGGAAGCCCAGAGGTTGGCATAGGAAGCTGCAGGGGGGCTGCACAGCGAAGGGGAAGAGAAAAGAAGAGCTACTCAAGAAGCAGCTAAAGAAGCGGAAGAAGAAACCAGAAAAGAAGCAGAAGAAGCGAAGAGGAAGCTCGATGAGGAGCTACTAAAGGAGGAAGCAGAAAGATTGAAGATGACACAAATAGAGACAGAGCAATGAGCCGCTGACACAACTGGAGGGCAGACCCAGGATACGGAAAACCTAGAGGGTCAGGACCCTCAAGTGCCTACTACCAACACACCCATGGTCCCCACACTGAAGCTGGTTCCTTTTGTTCAGAAAAAGGGAGAAGAAATCCCTGATTTCAACACTGTTTTCTATGATAGGGCAACAAAGAGGATAATAAAGAGAACAGAGAGGAAAGTTGAGTCAAGAGGTTTGCCCGGAAAGATGATCACCGATACACCTGTGGCGTTGGGAACCGATCAAGATCCGAGATTCACCATTAGAGCCGGAGCAGCATGGATTCAAGCTTCGGAAGATAATGTGGATCAGGATCATGCGGAAGAAGCAAGGGAGCAACAGGTCAACCTCCAGCCATTCAAAGAGCATGTCTTGGCCCAAAAAGATAAGATGCTGCAGCTACAGACTACTATAGAGGAGGAGAGGTGCAAAGTGCTACAGATAGATGGCCGATTGGAGGAAATATTGGAAACCTCCTCTTACTTTGTGGACAGATCTCAGGACGTCCTTGAAGTCCTGACTGGAAGAATGGCAAGGCTGGAAAACAATGAAGAAACTCCAGCAGATCTGCCGTCAAAGGATAAACAAGCTCTTAAGTGGGATTATGACTTAATAGAATTTCCTATTAACACCGCAGAGGACTTCAAGAAAACAGTCAAGAAAACGAAAGAAGCCTGCACTGAATTTTTCAGAAGACTGCTCATTACCTACAACCGGTGCCAAATAGAGGCTGAGCAGAGACTTGAGGCTTTCCCGGACCACAACGCCTTTGTGGAGCTGTTGCAGAAGAGATGCTAGGAGGAGGAAGCTAAAATATAGCATATCAAAGCCCTGGATGAGCAGATCCCGAGGAACGAAGTAGACCACTCAGCTGTCAGTGTGTAGCTTTTAGATGACCAGCTTCGGTTGAGTGCAGCCAGGATAGAGGCTATAAAGAACCAGGCTGAGAAGTTTGAAATCAATATTCAGTTTTTGGAGCCTTGTGCCTTTGAAGGCATTGCTGCTGAAGCTTCTTCATGGAAGAAGTTTCTAGACACCCAAGTGGGACACTCCTCGTGAAGGATTGGTCATTTTGTAATTTATAACATTTTGTAAAAAACATTTAAGAAAAGATAATTTTGGGGTGGAAAGGAGTTGGGAAGCCCAAAGGTTACTTTGGGCAGCCCAACAGTCTCACCCTTTTGTATAAGTAGAGAAGACTTAGAGGGAAAGAGGGACTTTTTCCCAGTTAGACTAGAAAGCGATATTGTAAGAAGAACTATTTCTCTTTGCAATGAAGAAATATGGTTTGCCTGTTGGAAAAAGATTGGTGGAATGTCCAAATGTTATGCTGTGGATGGCTGAAAGATGAACTATTTTGTTTTCCAGTTTTTGTCCATTAACCGTGAGATCGTTCTAACCCTTTGAACCTATGTTCTTGTTTAAATGGTTTCTGGTTTATTTTGTGGAATGACCACCATGAGTAATGTATGCGGTTCATAAAACAATTGGCTATCTGGTTGTTGAAATATCTTTAATCGTTCATGCATTGTGGAAAGAAATATCAGCTAACTGTAGTTTCTTTTTATATTGCATGTACAATACACATTACTCACAAATAATTTACAGTTTGCTCCTCGAGGATAGATAGATAGATAGGTAGATAGTTAGTTTTATTTCTGCACATGTGATGTAGATGCTTGTGAGCCTAAGACGAGAGGTAAGAACCTGCGCATCACGTTGTGACTGCTCCCGGCATCCGAATCATCCTGCATTGTCAGTTAGGCATATGCATCTCATACATTAAGTCAAAAAATACAAAACACGGTGGAACGGGCCGCAACCGGTAAAACCTTTGTTTTGTTACTTTGACCTACGGTAGCCGGACCGCAAACCGGACGGATTCCCCATACCAAACAGTCAACGGGATAGTTGGGAACGTTGACTGGGGAGAATCCCTTTCTGTTGTTGCTTGCGAATTTCCAGGCCTCAACAGGCCCCACAATCGCAGGGACTTTATCCCTTGATCAATATGAGGGTTACCCACAATGACTTGACATGACTTGTTCACGTTATAGAAACTCCCGATTGGAACATCGGGGCATGACATGACTCAATTACATTACAAACACTTCCCGGAATAAACATCGGGGTACAATACATAAGATATACAAGTGAATACATTCCGAAGTCACAATTACATGAACTAGTGCAACTATTCTAAGCTGAGTTCATACTGTTGCAAGCAGAACAGATTTACTACTGAATACTCAGTGGAGTTGCAGAGGATTACTAAACTAGATCTCTCACCCAATACTTCTACCAGGTGGACCAGAATACAAGCTTGGGGGTCTTGAGATTTGCAGTTCAGCTATCTCCAGGAGTTGGTTGGGAGGAACAGGTTCCTTAAGTTGTTGTCACCTCTTCTACATTTCCAGGTTCTACATGATTTATCTAGCTTCTAATTGCATATTTAGGATGAATAAGGAATGAATTTAAGAAAAACATGTGTTATGCTTATGTTCTTCTGTATTCATCATTATTTAATGAAACCTTCTATTGTGAAAAGATAGTCAATGCTGGATTAGATATAGATTAAGGTAAATGATTAGAAAAATTTCTAGTTTTACTGATAGATTAAAAAGTACCTAACTGTATTTTTCCACACCTTTTTAAAGGTAGTACTCTAGTACAGTAGGTTAGATTCGATTCTAATAAGAATCGAATGAAGGATGCTTGAATGTATTAATTTACCTTCTACAGATTTCATAAGAGTTAATCATAAGTATGTTATTCCTTTCTATTTCAGATGTTTCCTTAGACATAGTACAGTGTCATAACCTAAACAAATCAGTCTCTAGGAAAGATTTAAAATACATATATACTTAGTCTGTGTATTTATTTACATAGTGGATAGATTATTTACTATAAGTCTATTATTATAGTAACTAAAAGAAATTATAAAAACATAAAATAAATAAGCAGGATTAACTTAAAGAAAAAGTAAAATGAGGTTAGAAATTACTTAGATAACTTATCATTAATCTAAGTAAAAATGTAACTTGAATAACATTATAATCAAATATTAAGCTCTGTAACAATTTAAAATTAATTAAGGTATTAAAAAAAATAAAACCTATTTTGAAGAAACTGTTAAATATAACTATCATTACCTCCTCTTTTACTAGCAGAGGAATTATCCAGTTTCACCCATAAACTAATTAAAGCATACATTTCTTCATTTATATAACCACAATTATCTAATAGATGAATATACAAAATTAAATACATTTTCTACAAGAAAAAGTATTAAAATTGTATGGTAATTACAAACTAAGAGAAATTAAGTAAAGACCTTTCAAAATATTCTAACCCATGAAATACAGTAAAGACTTAGGTTGTATATTCAACCTTTCTTCTATCTATTTATGGAAGTAATTGTTTACTGACAGTAAAAATCAAATTATGTTCTAAAAACCAACTGTCTGAACATTTTGTTTCTCTTTTAAACATAATCAAAACAAATATCAATTGCAGTAACAATAAATCTGTTTAGGTTAATTTAAAATAATTCAAGATAAACCAAAACAGATAAAAATCTCACAGCATGTCATCGTTCCTTAAAAAAAAGGAAACATAGTATGTATATATTATTTATTATAGAAGATACAAAAAAGTAAGATTAAAAGCTTATTCAAATTATAAATAGCATCTAAAACCCTATCTTCATTATCAAAACCACTACTATCTCCTTAGAGGTTACGGCCTAATGGCCTTTTTACAGCAAAAGACACGGCTTAAAAGCCTGTTCAAAAATAACTTCTTTTGTAATCAAAACTACGGACGTGAAAGCCCCAAAGTATTCCATCACGATACAGCCGCTAGCGCTTCAAAGATTTCTTATTAACACATCACAGTCTCAGCCACATGGCCTTCCAAAACAAATAGATCATAATGTATCCACGACTGAGTAGTAACCCAAGAACCAAGTGGACAGTATCAACGAAAAAAAACCATACAACCAATGCATGACAAACCTCAGGCGATACTGAGGCTTACCAGGATGAACGCCATCATGGAGCCCTGTTGATGCTGTCCTTTAGCACAAAGCCATCGATTCGAGAGTCTGCACAATTGAAAAACCCCCAAAATGTTAAATTCTTACAGTTAATAAAAATAAAGATCAAATAATGGTGCAGAAGAGTTATAGTGCTATTTTTTTAAAAACTACTTTGCCTACCGAAGAGTGGATGCCCGACCGTAGTGGTGTTGTGAACAAAACCTAGCCACATATAAAGGAACATCGAGTTTCAAAGAAGCTCTGTCAAGAAAAACCACAATGTGCAATGTGCAAGCCAAAACGAAAAACCACGATGAAGCAGAGTCAAAGCCCACACTAGAGAACAGGCAATGAAGACAGATAACCCGATACTCTTTAAGAACACTCAAATAAACAGTCAAGACCACACTATAATGAGTCAAGAACCGTGCTCACACTATCAATTCCACACTCATCGCACCAGTGCATGAAGGGTAGCACTTGCAGAGTCAAGGTAATGACAAGGGTAGTGTTTACAGAGTTACAGTAATGGTGACGAAGGGCTCATACACAGAACAAAATAGTGGACACATAAACCCTACATGTAGAAGAACTCGGAATGGCATAAAGGAGGCCATGATCCTGCAGCTCTTCCACTCCACAGCAGAGACAAAAATGTGATTTTTAGGGTTTAGGATAGTTTTATATTGAACGACAAGTCAACAAAACGTAACCATCAAGCATCGATCACATGGCTTCGAAATTATTTGTGAAATGAGGGTTTTTCATTATAGTTCGAGACCTCTTTCGAGCATCCTACACACAATAGCATTTTATAAAGGACCTACGGTTAAAAACCTTTGTCATAACTCCCAATATCATTACATTACAATGTGCATTTTTATAACCCTAAAGAATAATGTAGGGAGGTAATATTTACATACACTAGGGTTTACATTATGTTCTATAATCTCAGAAATGGGTAAAAAACTTATGCAAAGAATTCTTCAACTTTATTTGCATAATAAACAACAATTTAGGAGAAACCATATCATTGTAAAAGACCTTGTATAAGACTTGATCTTTTATGTATCTGTGCTTGCAAACTTAGGATGATGTTTAGCTTGATTTTGTTAGTCTAGGTATCAAACTTAGATTTGTATATCTCCCTTATGAGAAGAAGATAATATGAAGGTTAAATTGGACGGATTTTATAGAAAATAATCCTTTTATTCTTACACAAAAAGCAATAATACTATAGTTTGAAGATATTAAATTTGTATGATTGCATCTCTAGTTCGTAAGGACTAGAACAGTTAGTAAACTGTCTTATGCACTAGGTTTTTATTTCCATGTGTGAATGTCAGTCATTGTACTTTATGACTATATCTAGATTTTAGGTTTTCCTGAGTTTATTTAACTCGTTTATTGTTGAAAACAAATACTCTTGAATCACCTCGGCATCAAGTTATAAAGTATAAAAGGATTTTCTATACAAATTACCTTTTACTAAAATTACGTACAGGAGCTAACTAATAATAGATTGATAAAATTTAGATGAATGAGTTATAGTTGAAACGAATGGAAGAACAACTGGATTATGTTTAGTTTACTAGACACTTATGTTACTAGAAAACTAATTAAACATAAATACATAGATCAACGATAGAGTCATTCATTTGATCAAAGCTGTAAAATAAATAAATTTACTAGCATTATATTTTATACTAGTTGAGATAATAATCTCGATCTGGAAACTAGTGACAAAATGTCTTACATGTAAAATACCTATAAAAGAAGCATCACTTCATTGCATTAGCTAAAAACCTAAGTAAGCCTTGATCTCAACTGAATTTCCTTAATATTTTCACAAAATAGTAAAAACAAACTAAGCACTTAGTAATTAAACAGATGTTTCAATTCCTATTGTTCCAAATCATTACCTACTAAATCAAATCCTTAACAATGATTTATGAAAGCAAACAATAAGTATGCAGAACTAGAAATTAACAAGAATCAGTTCTAGTTTAAGCCTATTTAAGTTAAGCGTTAACAGTTAAATGTTCCTCAGTAGTGACGATTTAAAACATTTAATGTCATATGAAAATTTTTAAATTTTTACGAATTTTTGGAGTATTACATGCACCATGAAATATATGTCTATTAGGCTCCAAAAGAGAGAAAGCTCTCAAACCCAACCCTGAAAATGAATGAGAAGGACAACTCTTATATAGGTTGTAGCTCAATATCATTCTACAATAAATCATTAATATACTCCTAGATCTAACCTAGGGTGGAGTAAACAATGAATAACCTCCACTAAGACCCTAACAAACTCTAACAATATCCAAAATATGGTGGTAAATGCCACATGTACAATGTCCAAGATAGATAAACCACAAAAGAGAGAGCACTCCTCCAAATCAATGGCCAAATACATCAAAGTGATAAATAATGTATCCAAGAATGGCATTTCTCTACTACAATATACAACAAACATCATGTATACACTCCTAAAACCATGTAGCACTCCACTAAATATGCCACGTGTGTCGTCCAAATGCATCCTCAAGTGTGGCGTTTAGCTACAAAGTTAAATAAATGGGTGAGAAGTGCATCAAACAAGGTAGAAATCCATCAAATAAAGTGTCAAGTGGAGAAAGTAACCCAATGTAGGGTCAAACCCTAGAGCTCTCCATCCAAAAACCAAGGAAAGTCATTCCAATTGATCGCCTCGCCACATGATGCGAATAAGGTAAATATTCCTTAGATTTTCAGAGATAGACTTAGATTTCTATGTGGGTTCTAGGATTAATACCAAACATGAAGTGAAGGGGGTTGGATATGTAAGATTCCATCTCAAGTCAAGTGGATTTCTGGAGATAGAACATATGTTGTTTGAGCTAGAGCTGAAGCTAAATTTTCTCTGAGTATCATCTTTCGAAAATGAAGGATATGGTGTTGTGTTTCAACATGGATAGGTGCTCATATATCCAGAAAGAGATACTTGGGACTCAACAACAGTGCTTGGTGTCAGATATGAGAGATATATCTAACACCCATGGCTTATACCCCTAGTTTGTATGAGTTCAATTGTTTTATAAACTATGAATGCCTGAAAGGCTATACGTTTATATTTTTTTATCGTTAATACAAATTCATAACTAACTGCTAAGGAGGTTGAACACTGTAAAGAACGAGGATCTAAGAATTCACCTAAGTTTGAAAGAGGGTTTAAATTTGTATTAGCCCTAAACGTGTCCTAAACCTTACCTTAAACCTTGTAATTAAGCCTCAAACCCTATTTAACCCTTAGTGAAGGTTAGGGGGCGATTAAGAAAGGATTAAAGTTAATTAAGATTTAACGTGGCTCCTTGACAAAGACCACATGTGGGCGGGAAAAGGAGCCAGATTCCCATGTGAAATCATGCTGGAGGAAAAGTGTTTTGTGGGCAGTGGAAGACACAATTGGGGGAATGCGTTCTATAGTTTGTGGGGGAAGAGGTTGCATTGGTCTGAACAGTCTGAAAAGATGAAAAGGAGAGCATAATGATCTGAGAAGAAAGATTGATACTATCAAAATTTTCTTTCCATCATTGATAAACCTGTCAAAAACAATTTCAAACTATTTAACCATTGTTTTGGAATCCATGTTCCCTTGGATGTTTTTCCAATGAAATGGCAGATATTGTATGAAATTGC
Source organism: Pseudotsuga menziesii (assembly GCA_001517045.1). Taxonomy (NCBI): domain Eukaryota; kingdom Viridiplantae; phylum Streptophyta; class Pinopsida; order Pinales; family Pinaceae; genus Pseudotsuga; species Pseudotsuga menziesii. The sequence continues at coordinate 357,586 of LPNX010826811.1, forward strand.
CTAAGTGAAATTATGAGCACTTGAGCAGTGGTGAATTTCATTGTTGTGTTGATCACCTAAGTGAAATTCTAAGAACTTGAGTAGTGGTTAATTTCACTTTTGTGCTGATAGAAGGACACTTTGATGGTGGATTGCACTATTTGGCATGGAATTGGTTTGTAAACCAATGTTCATTTTTGCCAGAAATTAAGCCTTGGAGTGAAAAAAGGGGGATGGTGAGATACCTGTTGGTGAATAATTGGATCTCATCTTGGAGGTGGTCTCTATGTGCTGAATGGGTAATAAAACACTCGCATGATATTGCATAAACTATGTTTTTTTAATAACATTTGAAAAAATTTACAAGTTTTAGTAATAAATTTTATGTTTTTTATTTAACATTCACCTGCTTATCTATATTTATCATTTTTTTATCCAAAATAATTATATGGAATACTATACTTAGGTATACTATTTAAATTCTTAAAAAATGCTCTACTACTAACCATGTTTTCCTACTAAAATGCACAAACTTAAGCTATAAATAGTTTTAAAACATGAATAAAATTGTAACAGTAAAAGAGAATTTATTTTGCTAAATTTCCTACAATGTCCCTTGTCTTCATTCACAAAAATGTCCTTGTTATTACAAGGATTGACCCTCCATTTATATGCTTAAGAAGAGATTTGATTAACCATTGATCCTAGGTAAAATTTACTAGAAAGCGAATTAACATTTCTCCTAATGTTATGGAGAAACATGAAAGGATATAGTAAAAACAAGAATTAGCAGCAAAGCTGCATATTCCCTGCCTTTAGGGTTGAAAGCATCAATGGTATATGCTTTTTTCCATTAAAATTGAATAGTATATGCTTTAATGGGAGAAAAAAATGCCAAATGGAAATACACTTGTGTGAAGCAATCCATTGTTGCCATGGCATTGAGGCTCTCATTAAAAAATGCCAAATGGAAATACACTTGTGTGAATCAATCCATTGTTGCCATGGTGTTGAGGTTGTTATTAAAAGATGCAAAGCAATCCATTGTTTTCATGGTGTTGAGGTTGTTATTAAAAGATTCAATGGACAAAAAATATAAATCATTTTAAGGTATATAGAGAGTAATAGCAAACTTCTTTGAGGTAATTTCTTTTACACATGTTTTAAGAGGTAGATCAGTTGTGAGAAGAAAGGACCCAAAAATCGAGAGATGGTCTTGTCCCAATAAGTGAAGACAATTATAATTGAAGCAACTTCAGCGAATATGGAAATGGCAAACATTTTTTGTCTAAACCTAGTTGAGTCTGTTAGGATGCCTATTTTTACTTGTATTTAAGCATATTTGGGTGATATGTTGTAAGGCTTCAAGTAATTAGAACATTCATGAAGTTGAAACATATATTCTGAGAAATAGATTCACATGAAACAATTGTAAATCTTGCATATTGAGACAATACAACCAAACTACAAAAAATATTCTTCGGCCTTGAACATGATTCTTAACAACAGAGCTTCGGCATAGAAAACAACCTTAACATTTTGTTATATATATATATATATATATATAGAAATTGTTATTTAATATGTGACCGTAATTTATTATTAAAAACTTAATTTATTAATTTATTCCAAAATTAATAGATTTTACATATTACTTTATCCAAAAGTTAATAGATTTTAGATATGACATCTGCAACTCATAATTTGTTTTTTAAGAGAGATCTATAAGATATTATAGAGAACACTTTGTAAGATGTTCATTATATTCATTGAAATTAATAAAAATTGAGATCTATCTTAAACTTAGAACTTAGATTTATGAGTTCTATCTTTAAACTTTAATTAATAAATTTAAGCTTAAAATAAATTTATATTATCTTATTTTTTTAATAAAATGTAAACTAAAATTAAAATAGTAAATTATAAAACAAACATTATTCAATAAATAATAAAGTAATAAACCAAGAGAGCAATAAACAATGTTGTATAATGTGGTTGTTATTATCTCAGATTTTGGACTTACTTGAGAAGATCAACAAGATTAATCTTAGTGTAACAAGTGTACATATCAACAAGATTAATCTTAGTGTAACAAGTGTACACACAAATTCATTTCATAAGTTAAATGCATTTTGACACTAAGATTAATCTCAGTGTAACGAGTGTATACACATATTCATTTCATATGTTAAATGCATTTTGATTAATTAAGATATAAATACTTAAGCTTAAGTTAAACCGTAATTAAAAATAGTAGTAACAAATTATAAATAACCATATGTTAAATGCATTTTGATTAATTAAGATATAAATACTTAAGCTTAAGTTAAACCGTAATTAAAAATAGTAGTAACAAATTATAAATGATAGATATGAAATTATATATTTTAACCATTTTATGTGAATGGATTCAACACGTATTGGTTTATGTTGCTCGCTTGTAATATCCCAAACTGATATTTTCCTATTTATGTGTAGATTGTAGATGGCTAATAGACTTACTCCTTAATCAAATAAGAAAGCAAACCCTGAACTTTGCATGCATGCAGTTTCATGCAAATATGTGCCCTAGAAAAATACTGAGATGCTATAAAATAGGAGAAATCAATGCATGTACATACCAGTATATAGATCAACTGATGGTGAAGAGACTGGTCCCCGCATGCAAGGATTCTGCCGGAGGAATAAGGAGATACACCAAATTGTCCTCCACAGGTGAATGCGCCCTCCTCTCAAACTGTATAAGCTCCAGAATAATAAATAAGTTGCTGCTGGAAGCCCGAATGATGTGCACAAGGGTTATAATACGCCTCTGATGATGATGGAAGCAACATGTGGAAGTTCTGAACCCTGTAGGTAGGAAAACGAATTGCTTTGTCTCTAATCACGGTGACACGGTGTGATGGTGAAACCCTCTGGCTGGATGAATAATCAACCTCCCAGAATAACTGCTGAATGTAACCTGATGATGAACTAGTGCTGAACCTAGATGATCCAACCTGATGATGAACTAGGGCAGATAGATTTCGTTGCTGAAATAGACCAGTTAGCTGAGGATGCGCTCAACCCCAACTTAGCTCTCCAATTCGACTCCATAAATCAATTATCACATAAGTGACTTCTCCATTCACTTTATCTTTCTTTTATAACTTTCAACTGCAAAAAACCTAACTTTTGACCTAATTAGGTCACTTTATCTTCTAATTTGAAGTTGACTTGCATGCATGCGCAAACCCTAACTTTTGACCTAATTAGGTCACTTTATATTCTAATTTGCAGTTGACTTGCATGCATCCGCATGGGGACTTAATCTGGTGCATGCATCATTAAATAATGCCCGGATGTCATGCATGCAGGTGGCCTTTGGCTCTAGTGGCCCTCTTCAACCCAATGGTGATATAATATTGATGCCCTCAATCTTCTATATATGGCATCAATCTTCGGCTGATTCCTTGACTATCAGTACCCACTCGAACCTATAGGAATCACATAGGTTAGCAGGTTGGTCCTCAAATGCCTAAGCAGAAGAGGACATTACAGTCCTTCTCACTCGAATTTGCTTGTCCTCAAGCAGTTGTAAAGCTGGGTGTTGTAATACCTGTTCTGCTTCCCAAGTAGCCTCCTCTATAGGAAGATCTTTCCATTGAACCAGGTAATCTTTGATGATTTTGTTCCTCATTTTTCGCTCTTTCACCTCTAGGATGTGCTCTGAAATCAGAACCAATTGCCCCTCGTCATCAAGGGGAGGCAGCTCAGAAGATGTAACAATCTGTTGACCAACCACCTTCTTGAGATTGGAGACATGAAATACGTTGTGAATCTTGCTCTCTGGGGGTAGTTCTAGCTCATATGCTACCTCTCCGACCTTCTGAATTATCTTGTATGGACCATAGAAACGAGGTTGGAGTTTTTCTGCTCCTTTCTTTTTAAGAGATGACTGTCGGTAAGGCTGGAGGCGTAAATAAACTAAGTTTCCCACCTAAAAACAGGACTCAACTCTATGCCTGTCGGCATATATCTTCTGTTGATTCTGAGTAGCTTGTATGTTCTCCCTGAGTATATTGAGGATATCTTGACTGAATCCACTCCTTGGCCTTAGGGGCCCTAGTATTGCCAAATATCCGGTCTGCAAGAGTGGAAGCATCATACCTATACAGGACTTGGAAAGGGGTCATCCTAATGGTCATATGGTAGGTGGTGTTGTAACAATGTTCACCCAAGTGTAACCATTTGATCCATGTCCTCTGCTAACCTAATATGTAATTTCTCAAGTATCCCTCAATCCATTTATTAACAATCTCTGTCTGCCCGTCACTCTGTGGATGATAACTTGTGCTCATGGCTAACTTGGTCCCCACTAACCGGAAAAGCTCTTGCCAAAAGGCTCCTGTGAATTTGATGTCCCTATCACTGACAATGGTCTTGGGTAACCCATGGAGTCTAAATACCTCTCTGAAAAATAGTTTTGCTACTGTGCTACTGAATAATCTGATGATATGGAAAGTAAGTGAGCAAAATTAGTCAATCTGTCCACTACTACGTACAAGCAATCTCTTCCTTGGACCTTGGGCAACCCAGTAATGAAGTCCATAGAAATGCTCTCCTATTTCTGCTCGGGAATAGGTAAGGGATGTAGTAAACCAGCTGGGTGGATGTGCTCTATTTTGTTTTGTTGGCACAAGTTGTACTCCCTCACATGTTGTATCACATATTTCATGAGGCCCTTCCATGAGAACCTTTCTCTAATCTGTCTGTAGGTCTTAAGAAACCCCTGATGCCCTGCTAATGGTGAATCGTGCGATGCCTGTAAGATTTTCTTCTTGAGGGGAGACTCTGGAACCAGGAAGATTCTATTTTTGTAGTATATGATATCATCAATGACCCTGTACCTATCATCCCGAATCTGTCCATCCAATAGCTCGCAAGCAAACTTATCTTTGGAGTACTCAACCAAAATATGAGACCTCCAATCTGATGAGATGCTCATAAGGGATAAAGTAGCTGGTCGTCTAGAAAGTGCATCGGCCACTACATTGCTCTTCCCCTTTACGTACTCAATCTCGAAGTCATAAGCCTGAATTTTACTTACCCATTTCTGTTTTTTCTCGTTTATCTCTTTCTGCTCTAGGAAGTATTTTAGGCTGTTGTGATCTATCTTAACCTTGAACCTAGCACCTACTAAGTACTTCCTGAACTTGGTTAGCACATGGAGGATAGCTAACATCTCTTTGTCATATATCGAATAGTGGTGCTCATAGTCTTTGAGCTTCCTACTCTCAAATGCAATGGGGTGGTTGTTCTGCATCAAAACTGCCCCAATTCCCTCTCCTGAAGCATCACATTCTAACACAAAGGATTGAGAAAATTCTGGTAAAGCTAATATTGGGCATGAACTCATTACCTCCTTCATTTTCTCGAATGTTTGTTGTGCTGCCTCTGACCAACTAAATGCTCCCTTCTTGGTAAGATCTGTGAGGGGTGCGGTCATCTGTGAGAATTTGCTGACATACCTCTTGTAGTAGGTGCAAAGGCCCAAAAATCCCCTCAGTTATGTCACATTTTTAGGTGTAGGCCAATCCAAAATTGCCCGAATCTTCTCTAAGTGCACCTGGACCCCGTTGGCCCCTATCACATGTCCTAAGTACAACATCTCTTACATGGCGAACTCACACTTGGACATTTTGGCATATAGTGACCGCTCCTGTAGAATACCAAGTACTTCATCAAGATGTCTCAAATGATCTTCCAAAGTCTGACTGTATATTAATATGTCATCAAAGAATACCAGAATATATTTATGCAATTGTGTCCTGAAGATATGGTTCATGCATGACTGGAAAGTAGCTGGTGCATTAGTGAGCCCAAATGGCATCACTAGAAACTCATAATGTTCGTAGTGGCAATGGAAAGCGGTCTTTGGAACATCCTGTTCCCTGACCCGAATCTGATGGTACCCTGAGCGGAGATCAATTTTGGAAAAGTACTTTGCCCCCCGTAGTTCATCCATTAACTCATCAGTCCTAAGGATGGGATACCTATTCTTTATGGTCTTCTTATTGAGTGCCTTGTAATCAATGCACATGCGTAAGGTTTCGTCCCTTTTCTTCACTAGCACTACTAAAGATGCAAAGGGACTGGAGCTAGGTTTGATGTATCCCAGCTTGAGTAGTTCCTTGATTGTACCCTCGATCTCATCTTTATACCTCTTGGGATGTCTATACGGAGTGCTGATAACTGCTTGGGTCCCCTCCTCTAACTCAATAATGTGCTCAAATCCCCTATCTGGAGGTCGACCTGCTGGAAGGTCTCGGAATACTACCTTGTGCTTATGTAGTAAGGCCTCTATATCTGCTGGATGTTGTGTGGCCTCCTCTAGTGGTTTCCTGAAGGTAACCATACACTCTACAACCCACTCAATATCTCCCTGCTGGAGTACTGCCTCCATCCTGTGTGATGTCACTGCTGTGGGAGGATAGGTATTCATCCCTCTCAATACCACCTTTTGTCCTTCTGCTCCTGTAAACTCCATCTCCATGGTTTGGTAATTTGTGGAATACTTCCCTATGGAATACAACCACTGAACTCCTAGTACCACATTCATGTTAGGTACATCTACCACATAGAATGTCTCTGTCACTGTATAATTCCCAAGCGTTACCTTTAATTTAGGAATCCTCTGACTACACTCCACAGTGTGACCTGCTGCTGCTACCGAAAACCCATCAAAGCTCTCAGTTTGAATGTCTCTCTTTTTAACCCATGCATCATCAATAAAGTTATGGGATTCCCCACCATCTATCATTACTCCCACTCTGGGGCCCTGTACGGTACCTCTAATCCGAAGAGTGTGGAATCTAGGAATCCCTGTCATGGTAGCAATGGTACCTCCTGAGGCCTGTCCCTCGGCAACTGTCTCTGTTGTCTCTCCCTACTCCTGATCCTGGTAATCCTCATCCTCCTCACTGTCGGAATAAGCCTCTATGTAGTAGCCATTTCCTTTTCTTGAACATCTGTGACCTAGTATCCATGGTTCCTGGCAAGTGAAACATAACTTTTTTATTCTAAGGTCATGTCGGGTATCATTGTCCATCCATTCTTTCTTGGGCCATGGTTTCCTTTCTTTATCTTTAATAGGAACATTGGTCCTGGGAGGAAACCTATTTTTGGGCACTGCATCTTGCAAATCTCTAGTCCGTAAGATGGCATCTGCTAGGGTGGTGGGCCTATAAGACTTGACCCATCCCCATAAGGGTTCAGTGAGAGCCTTAGTGAAAAACATAATCAACTTGCTCTCTGATATATATGTGACCATGACTGCTATCCTCTGAAACTCAGAAAAAAAAAGCATCTGCACTCCCTGTCTTCTTGAGCTGTGCCAGCTCCCTAAAGTGTACCTCTGGATCCTTCCGATCAAACCGCTCAATGAGCCTCTGTGTAAAATCTGTGTATTAGGTGATGGTGTTGCGACCTAGTGTCACTAACCCGTGGTACCACCACTCATGTGCTTCTCTGTCCAAATGAAAAGTAGCCAATTTAATGGAATTTGTATCAATCATGGGGTTGAGTTGGAACTATGTATCCAACTTCTGCATCCAATTCCTAGCTAGGCCACCCCGGGTGCCCTCAAAGGTAGGGATAGTCAGTTTCCCTACGGCGCGCTGTAACTCATAGTTCTGGGTGAATGGCCTATTGTAATCTTTGGTTTTGTTCTTACTTTTAAAGTGGCAGAAGTCAGTGAAGGTCATGGCTGAATGGAAGTCCTCTCCTAAAGCCCTATATTCTCTCAAATAGGCACTCATGGGTTCTTCTGGTTCTACTTGTGCTAGAGGCACTGCAACTGGACTATCTAAGAATTGAGGCATGGTAGGTCGGAAAGGATTGTATATATGGGAATGGCTCTACATGTTGGTATGTAAGTGCTCCCTACTAATGCTGGTGGATACCCTATCACTGTTGGGAAATAAAGGACTGTGTGGGGTGGGCCCATTCTTCTCAGTCATTTTCCTGAAGGTGCTCATCATTTCTTTTTTCCTAGTGGCGAGTTCTTTTATGGATGATATGAGACTATTGAAAGCTATTTTATCATCATCGGCCATTGTTTCTTTTCCTTTTTCAAACTGATACTCTCTGTTCCCTAAATCTATGTCCTCTAATTCCTCTTCTCTATCTCTATACCTCTGTCCCCTGTGATTAATGTTGTATGGGTCTCCTGGATTCATTTATAATTTTTGCATGCCCACAGCTGGCAAGGAAAATAGCTCTGATACCACTGTAATATCCCAAACTGATATTTTCCTCTTTATGTGTAGACTGTAGATGGCTAATAGACTTACTCCTTAATCAAATAGGAAAGCAAACCCTGAACTTTGCATGCATGCAGTTGCATGCAAATATGTGCCCTAGAAAAATACTGAGATGCTATAAAATAGGAGAAATCAATGCATGTACATACCATTATATAGATCAGCTGATGGTGAAGAGACTGGTCCCCACATGCAAGGATTTTGCTGGAGGAATAAGGAGATACACCAAATCATCCTCCACAGGTGAATGCACCCTCCTCTCAAACTGTATAAGCTCCAGAATAATAAATAAGTTGCTGCTAGAATCCCGGATGATGTGCACTAGGGTTATAATACCCCTCTAATGATGATGGAAGCAGCATGCAGAAGTTCTGAACCCTGTAGGTAGGAAAACGAATTGCTTTGTCTCTAATCATGGTGACACAATGTGACGGTGAAACCCTCTGGCTGGATGAATAATCAACCTCCTGGAATAATTGCTGAATGTAACCTGATGATGAACTAGTGCTGAACCTGGATGATGAACTAGGGAAGATAGATTTCACTGCCGAAATACACCAGTTAGCTGAGCATGCGCTCAACCCCAACTTAGCTCTCCAAGTTCTCCAATTCGACTCCACAAATCAATTATCACATAAGTGACTTCTCCATTCACTTTATCTTTCTTTTATAACTTGCAACTGCGAAAACCCTAACTTTTGACCCAATTAGCTCACTTCATCTTCTAATTTGCGGTTGACTTGCACGCATGTGCATGGGGACTTAATCGGGTGCATGCATCATTAAATAATGCCCGGATGTCATGCATGCAGGTGGCCTTTGGTTGTAGTGGCCCTCTTTGACCCAATGGTGATATAATATTGATGCCCTAGATCTTCTATATATGGAATCAGTCTTCGGCTGATTCCTTAACTGTCAGTACCGGCTCGAACCTATAGGAATCACATAGGTTACCGGTTGGTCCTCAAATGCCTAAGCAGAGGAGGACATTACATCGTTGTTGATCCTTCAACCAAATCCAAAGTTAACAAAGTATTCTAGTGACCAAATCCAAAGTTAACAAAGTATTCTAGTAGGCACAGCCCTACTGATGGTTGACGGTAGGTTGAACCTCGGCTTTCATCCCTACTGAGGGCTGATGGCAGGACGAACCTCGGCTTTCAATGACGAGGATGGAGGGCTCTTCAAAAGTCTCTAGGCGTTTATGACGCAGGTGTATTTTCTTTCTAGATATTAGCTTAGATGTCAAAGCAATAAGCATGGCCAGAAAGAGCAATTGTGATAGTATACACATTTCACTGTGTGTATATAGATGAACACATACTGTTAGTAATACATTATTGTTCAGTGCTTGTTGTTTTTCAAATGAACTATATGGAGACTTAAAATTGTATTCGTCTTTTGCTAGGCTTTATATTTCGTAATCAGTGAGGCACAGAAGAATGGCATTTGAGTTATCCTAAGCTTGTCTAAGTGACTGGAATGCATTCGGAGGGAAGTCCCAATACCAGAAATGGGGAAGCAACGTGGGCTTGAACTTGAGTTCTAAAGATGCATTCCTTTCTGATGGCAAGCTCAAGGCTTAATTCAAAATCCACATCAAGGTGCATGATCCGAGATAGATTGTGGAGTTATTCACAATATTTTGTGAAACTTCCTAATGACCCAAATGCTTAATTCCTATTTATACTCCTGGATATTCTCTGGTTTTTACAAATTTTTAGATTGAGTAATGTAGGTTTGCAAAAATTTATTAAAATAACAAACAACTCAAATATTAATAGTCAATATTTCCTATGGTCGATACATTTTTCCTTATTTATATGCCTCAATTTATAAGTGCAAATTTCATTGATCCTATTCAGGTTACATTCGTTAGCTCATAAGGTTTTTGAACACTGTGACCAACATCACGTACAAGGACGACCCGGCCATATTTTCCTGGGATCTCATGAACCAAGCTCGTTTCCCATCTGTTTCCTCCAGTGACACATTTCAGGTAGGAGATATTCATACATACCGAGCCCTCCAAAATGAATTCAAATTTCTATTAATGGCACATTAATTTATTAACTGGTTGGAAAAATGTCTACATAAATTAGAGGAAATTTGGGGTCTAAAATGGGCCTTATAAGAAAATGAACCAATAATAAATTCTTGTGAGTTGGAATTCAAGAACCAATAGAATTTCAATAAAATGAGTCAACCATAATGGTTGACTTGACATATTTGTGATTAAAAAAACTGTTTTTTTTGTTAGTATTTTCAGCATATCTCCCTGTTTTTTTACTCAAATTTTGAATGGGAGGGCTCGTTGGATGCATAATTTAATTTTGCATCCAACGAGTACCCACACGACATACTTTTGACGGACCCCGCTACCCCAAAAACAAGAAATACTTTAAAAAACATGATGTTGGGGTAGCGGGGTCCGTCAAAAGTATGTCGTGTGCTAGGTACTTGTTGGATGCGAAATTAAATTCGGCATCCAATGAGCCCTCCCGTTCAAAATTTGAGTAAAAAAATAGGGATATATGTTGAAAATACAAACAAAAAAAGTAGTTTTTTTCTTTCTTCCTCCAAAATTAATAAATATTATTTTATTATTTTAACTATTATTTTATTATTTTCCTTAGGAGGCCCATTTTAAACCCCGAATTTCCTCTAATTGTGGAATAATGGTGAAGTAAACTTAATTGTGGACTAATGGTGAAGTAAACTTTTTTTCGGCTCTTGAAATATCATGATGTAAGAAGTTCAAGCCAAAACTGAGCATAGAACTTGAATTTTTAATTTATAAGATATTAAAAAATCCATCAGAGTTCATGATCATGAAAACTCTTATTTCATTTATAGTTGGATTCTGGTAGCTCCAAAGAAAACTGCAACAGGATTAGATGAATCACCGTGTACAATGGGTCTTTAATGTAAGGCAACTATTCTATGTCTAGGCCTAGTTCAGCCATGTTATAAGTCCTAGTGTTGCTTGTGTTTAAGTATGTTTAGCTGAAATGATTTAAAGCTACGTTCTTAAATATTATGACGATTATAGATGGCTCTTATTTTGGACAGGTAATAGCTATTTGTTTGACTAATTAAAAATCCTACAGTTTTAAACTTTTGTAAGTAGCAGGATTTGAAGCTAAATTATGAGATCTGTAGATGACAGGAGGCCTTCATTGCCCCTCTTTTTTTGTTGGAAATTTTTTCATTGTCTCTAAAAAAGAGAGATGATGCATAAAGAGAATGAAACACGCATTCTGGGAAATAAGCACTCTTCACAATATATTACATACTGATGAATTAAGAGAATGAAAACTAGAAAGAGGAAAATGACGAGAGAACTGAAAACTGGCCGCACATTTAATTGATTCAAATCCTACTTGGAATGGGATGCAAATTGAACCCTTCAAGAATTATATCGCCCAGATCCATTTCCTGCTTATCCCATAATAAATATATTAACAGTGCTCTTCCACTTTTTCTTTTCTTTTTTTTTCTAGAAGAGTGCTCTTCCACTTATAGATAGATCTAGTACTTTTCCCAAAAATATTAGTAGAAGCATGCATGAATCCATAATCATAATCTCTCGTTATTTGCTAGGGCATAGACAAATAATTCAAGCTTTGCTTTGCCAGGAAAGTCAATAAATAAAGCTTTATAAAGTTAAATAAATCTATACATTTTTTCTAGGTTTGTGTGGCAAATCCATCCTCCATCTGCCAAATTAGTCTTATCCATCTTTCCATACTCAATACAAAGTTAAGCTATTTTATCAATGTTAATCTCTTTTATCAGTGTTACTTATTATTCATAATGAACACATACATTTTGTATGAGATCATGAAAGGAAGTTATCCCAACGAGGAACCTAGCCCTTTATCCCTCAACTAAGAGCTAAGAAAAGAAATTTTACTTTCTGGTTGTTCATTTATTGCTCATTCCAGTGTTGGCCATATTTGTTGCAGAAACAACATCGCTACATATGGGAGCCGTAAATCGATCCATGTGCCAGTCTCATAGTAGGGGTGACATTTGGAAGAAACAACGGAGTGTGAGCGGTAGAGTACGAAACACCTGGTCACAAAATATCCTACATGGGTCAACTATTCCACTTCTTAAATTTGCTGGGAACCAAGAGGGAGTGATATAACAACACTTCCTCAACCTTATAAGTGCCAGCATCATAACAACAAATAAGTAAAGATAGTGAAATCCAGATCAGGTAAAATAAAATGAATCCTTGTGAGTGGGAATAACATAAGAGACACAATAACATACCTGTTTTTGGTTCCAAGATGGCACTCCTGCACCTAGAACCAAAGATAAGCTCACTAAAACTGAAGCCGTTGCTCCCTAAAGTAGAGACTAAAAACCATAATAGGGATTTTGAATGATCATCTCCATTGCTTGCTGAAAGAAATGACAAAAACAAGGCTATCTTATATGACATGGCCATTGTTTGGATGTTCAATGCAGTTAAATTTCTTCAAACAATGAAAAATTTCACTGGTTTAATTTTTCTTTTTGTTCACATAAACAAAAACATTAAAGAACATCACGCAGGGGAACAATCCAATTCAAAATCCACCCTTAGCGAAGTCGCTCATCAAAGAACATCCATCGATTCCACCATGGCCGCATACAACTACCTCTCAGAATGCAAAGTCAGTTCCAATTGTGATTGGTTTTTGTATGAGGATAAAGTGCATCCATTCTAGTGGACCTCCGATTGCAAATATTGTAGGGATTCTGATTGTACATGATTTGCAGCAGAGTAGGTTAGCTAGAGGAGAAGAGCACGGAGTTGGTGCTAGAAGTTAAATAAGAGGGAACATAAGTTTTGAAGACTATGTAAAGTACATGAGGGAACATAAGTTTTGGAAACTATGTAAAGTACCCGTTTATTTTTGTTGTGTGGAGAAAGGAAGAGTGGTGGCAGCAGGAAGAGAGACACGATGAACGTCGATGGTACAGATGCATGCATGTCGATTTCTAGTTGGATGGATGAATGTTGATTGCTACACTTGACACTTGACATTCTGACCCCCATCGACTGCCATCCACTCACTGCAACAGAGGTTCTGACCTGCAGAGTTGTCAGATGCAAGGACAATTAATGAAAAGGCACTTCCTTTCTTGCAAGGAATAAAAAGTGGGGAAAGGGTACATGGATAATTTTAGTATTGGAGGGAAGGATGATGTTATCAAATCAATCCAAGGACTTGTGCCCCAAATCTAGTTTTTGAATTATCAAATATTTTATTGTAAGTAATGCCTCATAAAGCATCTTCATCTCATAATTGTTGTGCATGTGGGATTCTTCACAACATACCCTTAATGTGGAACAAAATCGACCAAGAGGGTCAATTGGAAAAGTGTCAATCCCTTGAGGGTAGTTGTTGTGGGTAGTAATTGACTTAGAATAGTCTCTCTTTGTCACACATATAACTATGAATTTGGAGGATGCACTTTTATGAATCTTATTCAATACTCGGGTCATTAATTTGCATGATTGTTTATTGTTGTTGTTTTTTCCAAACTTTATGATGTACTTTATTCTAATTATTATCTCAATTTTATTGAATATCTCTCTTAGTCATAATTTTTTATTAGTTATTAGTAACCCTATGTTAGTTTATGTTTTCAAAAAGTCGAAAATAGTTTTGAAATTTGACTAACATTGAACTAATAACAACATTCCATACTATACAACCAATGTTCAAACCCTATTATAAAAGCATTTCCTTTTATTGTAACACTATATATTATGATATTAATAATATAAAAAGATTATATTATTATTATGAATTATACAAAAAAAATAGTTTTACAATGATTATTATTAATCTTATTTACGTCGATAGACACTTTCTACAACGTAAGTTGGCAAAACTTGTCATGTTTGTAACACATGTTGACTGAAAATATATATAATGTAGATTTACAATTAAAACTAAATAAAGAGATAATAGGAAGTGTTTGTAAACAAAACTTTATTGGAGGTTAGGGACATTTTCTCCTCCACTCTCCAAGACTACAATTTCCTTTTGAATTCTCTCATGGTAACACTTCCAAGAGGGGGACGAACCCCCTCCTATCGTGATGTCATTATTTCACACTCTTCTTATACAAAACCATCGTATCTTAAAATGCCCCAAAAAACATCCTCTTGGGGGGGAAATCAACCCAAAGTTGCGTAAGGATCAAGTTTGAAGATTGTTTCAAATGCTAAATCCACCCAGTGCCTCCAAGCCGCTATCTAAGGGATGTTTCTTGAAATCAAATTCGATCCCATGTTTGGAGGTAACATCGAACAACCTAAGAAATTGTAGGAAACACATGCAAGATCCTGCATTAAAATGTAAATTTATGGGATTCTGACCCAATGAGAAGGCATTAATGGGATGGATCACAAATAAATGGAGGTCTAAAGGTGATACAGATCTCAATTTGGGCTCAAAATACTTCTTCATGAACATCTTTTCCAAATTGAAGCACTGAGAGTGAGTGGTCGATCAAGGATCATATTTCTTTAACAAAGCAGGGTTATTCATGCAATACTGAAAATACCACTTTATCCCAGAGCAAGAATATTTTTTAAAGGTTTATGTCTAGGTCATATTATATTCTCCCCCTCATGAATAATAGGAAGAGGAAACCCTCATGGGTAATGATAACACTCTAGGGAAATTCATAAAAATATCAGAGGTGGACAAATGGGGTAGGTACACATCCTTCGCTCGCATCTATGTTCATATGAATGTTTCCAAACCTCTCCATGAATCCATTTATCTCATTTTGCAAGATAGAAAATGGATCCAAACCATTGACTATGACCATATCCCCTTTAGATGCCAAAAATGTCATGAACATGATAATCTTTACCAAGATTTTCCTTTAGTCTAAATCGCCCATCCTTCAACCCCCTACTGAAAAGAAAATGTTGAAGGATTTTATGTAGTCAATAATGGACAAAGAGGACCCATAAATATCACCCCACCAAAATCGATTTGATGTCTTGGAAGATACCTAAATGGCCTTTGATGAGAAAGATCCGATAATACCTAGAAGGATCAAACCTTATCGAGTAGACTTATTGTTTAGATCAAGCCTAAAGAAGGAAAATCGATCGAACTGAAGACACCACAATGGGGGAACAAGATCAATATGAGACAAAGTAATATTATGAAGAACATGAGTTTGATGATAAGGTGTTGCAAAGCATCATAGGCGATAACAACAAAGGAGACCTCCATGATATTCGCTCTTCCCAAATTCCAATCATAAAAAAATCCCTTCAAGAAGCAACATCCAAAGAAACAAAGAAGGACCCTCCCCTAGGGCCCATCCAAAAGCCTCTTGGGAGTCTGATCAAGTTGATTAATTCAACATCCCCTAGGAAGTAGGAAAGATGCCAAAAGGGGACAAAAAAACAATCAACAAAAACTGTAGATCTTGATAAACATTTAACAACATAAGGTCATCATAGGTCCATTCTGGGTTGGATATAGTCCTTCTCTTCATCCCAATAAAGTTACTTATGAATATTTTATCCTATTTTCATGGTTTATGTGGGAAGAGTAAACAACATACTCTTTAATCGAAGATTCATCAGGAGTCCCCATTTGTATCCATGCTTTAAGAGATCAAATGCACAAAATAGCTTTTCCAAAAACTTGCTCCCTTCTACTGGAGAGGCTTCCAATCCGTCACTTTGGATGCTAGAGGTTCGTCTAGAGGAATTTCCATCATTTGGAATCCAAATATTAATTAGTTTCCAATTTGTTTTCCACTCCCTTCTCTCTCTCAACCTATTTTCTTGTCCTTGGTTTGGAGGCCTCTAGAGTCCTCACAAACATTTATGGTCCTCCCACCCCGGAATCCAAGCCAAAATTCCTTGAATCTCTAAGCCTTATATCAGATCTCATATTTTCCCCAAGATTGGCCCTTGGGGGGGAACTCCAACATGTTAACCTCACCTATAGAAAAAAAGAGGAGGTCTTCCTAGGCTAGATTCAACAAGTAAATCCTTAAGTGCTCTCATACAAACCCTTGGCTTGATTGATATTGAACCTAAAAATGTAAAACATACTTGGAATAATAAGCGAGGTGGTTCCAACAAATTTCCTTTGGCCTAGATAGACTCCTGGTGTCCTCTCCTCTAGTCAACCTAGGACTCTCTATTGAGTCAAAAATACTCTTAAGTGTTGGGTTGGATTATTGGCCAATTATACTTGAAATCAACCCTGTAGACAATCCTTGCAATACAACTTTTAGATTTGAAAATTTATGGCTGGATCATCAATAATTTATGGACTTTATCCCACTCGTGGGAAAAGGCACCTCAACACCACACATCCAATATGTATCAATTACAACAATGTCTTAAATTCATCAAAGGGAAACTCAAGATGTGGAATAAGGAAGTCTTTGGGAATATATTTGAGTCCAAAAGGAAACTTGAGGATAACATTAAGGGTATTCAGATGATCTCCTATTGAAGGAAAGACAAATTCAAGACAAATTTAATCAAATGATATCTAGGGGGGAAACTCTTTAGCAATAAAAAGTCTCGCATCAGATGGATCAAGGAGGGGGTAAATAACTCCAATTTTTTCCATGACTCAATGATCCAACACCATCATCATAACATAATATCCTTCCTTCAAATGGATTGGGGTTAGAGGCTATCTAAGCATGAGGACATTAAGAAGGAATTAATCTCTTTCTATTGTAGATTCCTTATTGCCGAGAATATCAACAAAGAAGCAGCCATGAAAAAAATCATATAGAAAATTCCCTCCCTGGTTATGAGTAACAAAATGATTTTTTCTTAGAAAAATATATATGGAGAAGGTGGAAACCTCCATCATGGGAATGTTGGATGGAAAATTGCCAGGCCCAAGTGGTTTTAAAACCAAGTTTTATCACCAATGCTAGAGGAGAATGAAACAATATTTCTAGGAAGCAATAGAAGGGTCCATATCCAAGTTAAATGTACTGGATTCCTTCAATGCTATCTTCCTTACACACATCCCCAAAGAAGAAAATCCTTCTCATCCAGGTAAATTCTGTCCCATTTCTCTTTGCAATGTCATCTTCAAATTATTACCAAATTAATTCCAAACATGCATAAGGAAAATCTTCTCGATCTGATTTCGGTAGAGTAATCGAGATATGTGGAAGGTCATTAGATATTAGATGGCATCAGCTTGGCCCATGAAACCATTCACACTTTCACGATATCTAAGAAATCCATCATGCGTATAAATCTAGATATTTCAAAATCATTTGATAAAATCTCTTGGCACTTCATCGAGTGCTCTCTTTTGGCCTTTTTCTTCTCTCCTCTTTGGATTCAATGGTTCTTAGCTTTCAACTATTTCACTTTCTTTTCAATCATGGTATATGAATATTCATATGATACATTCTCTCCTTATTGAGGCATCAAACAAGGATACCACCTCACCTAATTCTTCTTCATCCTTATGGTTGAAGGGATTGGTCGATCTCTAAAGAATGTAGTTCAGGAAGGATTCCTATATGGCCTTCACATTGCTAATGATGATTTAGCTACCTCTCATATTCAATTTGTACACAACACCATGTTTCTAGATTTTGGCTCTCTTCGGGAAGCCCGTATCATTAAATACATTATTCAAACCTTTCTGGATGCCTATGGGATTTCTTTAAACTGATACAAATCAGAAATTTTATTCTTCAACACTCCCTTGGCACTTCAAGGTAGAATTTATAAAATGTTCCTTTTCCATCGGAGATCTCTCCCATCCAAATACCTGGGTTCCCCTCTCATATTGATTTTGTTATTCAACACCCCACTTGGGATAATATCTCAATCCAATATGGAGAAGTTCCTTTCTAGATATACTTTTAGATTCCTCAATTTGAAAAGATGTTCAACCCTTTTAAACTATGTTCTTTGTTGCATGAGCTCCGAAATTTTCTCCATTTATGTTTCCCCCAAATATGTTACCAATGAAATATGTAGCCTTCAACAAGAATTTATTTGGGGAGGATATATGGGAAAAGTTGAAAATGAGCTTTGGTGGCTTGGAACATAGGTCTCCATGCTAAAGTTGCAAGGGGGTCTATGTACCCGAGATCCAGAATTATAGAATAAATCACAAATTGCTAAAAATTGATGGAGAAGGCTTACCAATCATTCCTCCCTTTAGGATCAAGCATGGAAGAGAAAATATGCTCCCAACGCTAATCACTAGGACCTCATATGACTTCAAGGAATCATTCTAGGATCCCTCATCTAGAAAATAACTTGGAAAAACAGATTGTTGATACAACAACATGCGTTCTAGGAAATTTGAAATGGGTAATCAGATCTCTTCTGGGAAGATTCCTGGAAAAAAATTTCTGAAACTAAATATTTTTTGAGCAGTGATTCCTTCCTCTTGGACACACTTAACACCAATTGTAAGTTGTCTCTCATTTTTTAACCCCATCATCAAATAACGATAAATGGTGCACGTGGGTGGATAAATCCCTTTCGCTAAATCACCCTTCTAACTTCCCCTAGGATAATTTTTTGTAGCACCTTCAATCCAAAAGGATCTCCTCTCACATTGTGTAGAACATTATTCAATGGGGCTATCAGATTTGAGGCACATAAAATCTTAAAAAAACATACTCCATTATGGAAGACCATATTAATACTCCAAGTGACCGAATATGGAAATAGATATGGAATCTGGACCTATGGCCAAAAGTCTCTACTTTTTTTGGCTAGTCCCTAAAGGCAAAATCTTCTCATGGGACCATCTCACCAAGTGAAGCTTTGACATTCCATCCAAATGTGTTCTTTGCGACAATTATGTAGAATATATGGATAATTTGTTCAAATCATGTTTCTTTATCAATTCTCTATGGGATAAAGGATCAAGCATATTCGAACAACACGATTGTAATAGAGGAAGCGTTAAATAAGATTTTTCAAAATGGTGATCACAGATTTCAAAAAACAATATTGTTAATCACATTTGGGAACTTTTTCTAGGATTCCTCCTTTGGGAAACATGGAAGGAAAGAAACTGGTGCATCTTTCAAGACTCTTCTTCTCATTCTAATAAAATATGGAAAATGGTCCAATCCAACATCCATGAAATAGTTCTTCTCAAGCATTGGACTATTGATGACTGGAAAAGTAAGATTGAGGACAATTCTATCCTTTAAGCATGGGGATTATTAACTCCAACACCGTCATCCTCCCCCCATGAACCCCCATACCTTTCTACAAGACCCACTACTTGGATCCCTTTAGAGCTTGGTTTCATTAAACTCAACTTTAATGGCACAAGTAAATAGAACCCTATCCATGCAAGATATGGCGGGGTATTTCAAGATAACTCTGTGACAAATATTTGCATATTTATGGGTTCCATAGGAGTTAACAACAATAATGAAACTAAGTTATATGCTATGACATGCAACATTCTGATCGCCAACTATAAAGAATACAATAGGCTTATTGTGGAAGGTGATTACAAACTAATGGTCCAAATCCTCTATAGAATTATTAATAGGTCCTCCATAAACAAAGTTGCTACTATATGGATATTAGCATCCAAATTGGATGCACTCTCTACGATTTTGAATAAGGAAGCTGCCATCATACCCCGCCATGTGTGTGTCACACCCCCGGTTTTGACCCCGTTTGCATGATGTATAAAATGTAATTAATAATGGTGAGGAGCTCAAGGCAAAAGCCCCACCATCGATTTGGTCATGTATGTTTCGGCAATAGGGGTAGTTGCCGATGGTATGTCGTGCTATCCGCCACATTATAATGTGGCATCATGTAAATACACACATCAAATAAAACTAAAACCAAAACCAGCTATGCCAGTGCAACATTGAATGAAAAGGGCAAGGTTCCAAAGGATAAGGGTGTGGGGGATGTCAAACCTTGGTCTATGGGGGAAAAACCCATGTGTTGCCACCTTGTCTTGTTTGCCAACTTCCCTTGTCTCACCCAACCGTTTTGATGTCTTGATGGAGAATGGCTGGTGGTGGTTGGGGCAGTTATTGTCTTTCGGAGTGGGGTGGCAGGACTGTCAGTCCTTTTCCCACACGCCCACTCCACCCACGACCTTCCATACACTCCACTCCATCCCTGTCAGTTCACCTTCATGACCACGTCTGTTGAGGCTCACGGAGAGCAGTGGTCGGTTCACCCTCATGCCTGGAGAGTTGTTCGCTCTCGCGCAGGCAGTTGTCCTGGTCTTCAGTTTCACGGTTGTGATCTGTGGAAGTTCCCTCTCATGCGGGGAGTGCAGTCTTGCTCACGCACCTCCAATTCGCATCCTCTCTGTGGGTTGTTCACCTTCACGCAGGAGGAGAATTCTTTCTCATTCTCGCGCGTAGGGATTTCCTGGTTTTACCCACGTGGTTTTCCTCTGCAGACCTGCGGATGGTTCGGCTGTATATTTTCCTCATGGGCTGATTCGTGGGGTCTACATTGTTGTTGCTCACGCACGGATCGGGAGACTGTAATTTCTCCCCGGCGCGGTCTATGTAAGCCTTTCTCCAGCGACTTCGACTGTGTAACCGGGGCTGTGGTTTTCCCCAAGTTGCAGGTAATGTATGTGGATATGTCTTTGCGATTATTTTTTTCCCATGCTGGTGTTGGAATATATTAAACCCACTCACAACTTAGGATAAAAAAATTAATCATTATTTGATTAATTATTCACCCACTAGCTTAATTAGGTGGCACCTTAAAGTCAATGCATGCCATCTATATCCTAGGAATGAGTTATTCCTGATTCTGGGTTCATCTAGAATTAGTATGCAAGACCTTATAGCAGATTCTGCTTTTTCTGCTTTATCCTGCTTTTCTATGGATAAGATAAAAGCTAGTCAACTAGGAAACTGGGTGCTTTTGTTTCCAACCCATCCTCCATTAGTTTTTCTCCATTTTCTATGATTAGCATGTTACTTCCATCTCCTTGACAACTCACTCATGCTTTTTCCAACTCGTGAGGTCCTTGATAGATTTAGCAAGTGCTTTATCCACCTATGGGGGTTTGCTATATTTTGGTAAGTTAGCCTTTTTGAGCTTTATGAGTTGTTTCCATACAATTCGACTTCCCCATGAGGGATGTACTATTTATGTACTCTATTATTCATAATTATTCATAGGAAGGATACACACCAATATTCATCTCTTCATTCATGTGATTCAGTCTCTTTTATTCTCTCTTATTTTCCTGTGTATGCTTGTGAGAATTCTTAGTAGCAAGATCTATTTC
>LPNX010826811.1:379817-401846 GCA_001517045.1 Pseudotsuga menziesii
AGGAGAATGCACAGATCTCTTTTCCATTTCAGATTATGTTTGCAGATCAGAGTTTGAAAACAGCAAGAAGCATTCAGATAATGCTCCTACTTCATCATATGATGAGATACAAGGAGTCTCTCCTCTTCCTTCTTGCAGGTTCTACACTCCAGCGCATGATCATGGAGTTCATGATTTCTTCAGCAAGTCCTTCATCCAAAAGCAGTTCAGTCAGCTCATTAAAGTGAAGATGAAGATATGTTGAAGACATATTTCAAATTTTGTGCCTTGTCCTATCTTGAGGGAGGATTTTCCCCATGTGGTTTTCCCTCTTTCCTCACTTTTATGGACATAATAATTGTAAAAGGATGACCATAGCCTTGTTGCTGGGCCCTATATGCATCCATATGCATCCATATTTTTTGTCATACCATCATAAAGTCAGACTTATAGGGGGGTGTTGGAATATATTAAACCCACTCACAACTTAGGATAAAATAATTAATCATTATTTGATTAATTATTCACCCACTAGCTTAATTAGGTGGCACCTTAAAGTCAATGCATGCCATCTATATCCTAGGAATGAGTTATTTCTGATTCTGGGTTCATCTAGAATTAGTATGCAGGACCTTATAGCAGATTCTACTTTTTTCTGCTTTTTCTGCTTTATCCTGCTTTTCTATGGATAAGATAAAAGCTAGTCAACTAGGAAACTGGGTGCTTTTGTTTCCAACCCATCCTCCATTAGTTTTTCTCCATTTTCTAGGATTAGCATGTTACTTCCATCTCCTTGACAACTCACTCATGCTTTTGCCAACTCGTGAGGTCCTTGATAGATTTAGCAAGTGCTTTATCCACCTATGGAAATAGTACATCCCTTTGCTATATTTTGGTAAGTTAGCCTTTTTGAGCTTTATGAGTTGTTTCCATACAATTCGACTTCCCCATGAGGGATGTACTATTTATGTACTCTATTATTCATAATTATTCAATGGAAGGATACACACCAATATTCATCTCTTCATTCATGTGATTCAGTCTCTTTTCTTCTCTCTTATTTTCCTGTGTATGCTTGTGAGAATTCTTAGTAGCAAGATCTATTTCCTGTGCTTCTTCTTAGCATCATTGCACATAGCATTGATCTATTATTTCTACAGCTGGGAGTGGTAATTGCTGTTATGCTTGTGGGGGGGCTGTCTATTGTGGTCTGCATTGAGTTTCCCATGGCCATGGGGAGTGTTGTCATCATCCATTGTGGACTGTGGAGCATTTCTATCAGCCATGGTGGGGTTGTGGTTGTTGGTGCACCCTGGTTTGGGTTGCTGTTGAGTTGTTTTGGCCACGTTAGGGCCAAGAACAACTCTGATTTTCCCTGTGGGCTTGAGCTGTGTCTCATTTTGGTTTGGGGTTGCCATCCTGTTGGTTATGCCTTCATCACAGAGCTGTGAATGAATTCTTTTGCTGCTGGTATGCAGTGGTTGTTCCTTGGACTGTGCTGGCTTGGCCGATCGGTTGATGGCCTAATAAACCCAGCTGTGTTGGTTTGACTGATTGTGTCCCTCGGCTATGTGTAAGCCTGCCTTGACCCCTATCCTTGGAGGAATCATGCCCAGCTCGGGGGTGGCAGTGTGCTCAAAGATTGATGAGCACGCTGGCCTATGGTTGGGTGGAACTTTGTAGCGACATAGCTGGTTGCGGGAAAGTTCTTCATTGAAAGATAAGTGCTGTGGTTACTTCATCTCTGCAATTATATTGATGTCAAATGAATTGTAATGAACATGTTGAATGCTGGAATTGTATGTGTGTGTGCTTCCGTTGTATGTTGATGTTTTATGCATCCCTGTATGCTGGATTATGCATTTGCTTGTATGATGGAATGCATCTTAGTATGCATTTGAACGTATGATTGAAGAATCTATGCATCCTGCTATATATGTTTAAGCAATTTAATATCAGCATTTAATCCTTGTTCATGATTCATGGGGTTGTTGCGTGTGTTTGGTGTGTTGGTTGCGTCCTCTTCGCCGGTTTAAGGGATGGGGACATGACAGTGTGCAACGAAAGCAACAATTTAACCAACAAACTGGCTAGCTCGGGTGTGGATCTAAATGAGAAAGAACTCAATAGTAGTTGATCAACGATTCCCCTTTCCATCCTCAAGGACGACTGCACAATTATCAATCAACAAGATATGATCCCCCAGGTTGGGTGTCGTCCAACATAGGACCACATTGGATGTTAACAATTATATCACTAGGAAGATCGAGTGAACAACCATCGGGCGTGTGGTCTATATGCACACTTATAAATCTAGAAGGCCTGCTCCATGTCAGCAGTATGGCAAGGTTTGGAAAATCTAACTTGTTTGAGAGAAACCACAACTCTTTATCCGGCTCTGCATGAGTTTGTCATTATTGTGGTATTCATGGTGCTTTTTTCATTCTCCAATTCTAGTATGGGCCCCAATTGGGATATGAGATGGAAAATTATTATGCCAAGGAAAAGAACCAGTTATCAACGCCTTCGCCTTCTTTGCTTAAACCATTTTCTCTCTTTTCAATCCTCTAGTCTCACCTTGCATCAATCTACATGCTCTCACATCCCTCACACCCCTTCCATCTATGTGCTTCTTGGTATTGTCTCAGCCTTGGTCCACACTAAGCAAACAAAGCAGAAGAACACCACTGCTCCCCACCACTCCCACATGCCTTGTGTTGTTCGTGACCAAGAGAGATCCAAGGCTTGTTTTGATAATACGCTCCATGCCACTATCAGGGGCCACATCCATGACATGTAAACTTTACTTCAAGGGCGTTGTAAGAATGATTCTGCAATGGGAAAATTGGTGGAAGAGTTAGGGACTATGGTTGATGACTTGGGATTTGCACGCACCAGGGAAACCCACTATACTAAAACTTTAGGCTTATTGTGGTACACCAAAGCACTACTGGGCCAATCCATTTTGGATTATGTAGAGGGGAAGTTTCAAGATGAATCTTAGGGCATGAGCTTGCATGTACAAATGGACCACTTAGAGGGTTGGCTATGTTGTCTCACCCATGTGCATGTGGACTCAAATGCTCAACTCAATTCCAAAAACAATGCTCTCTCCCATGAATTAACCAACAAGGCATTCATCCAGCTCCATTGAATCCTCAATCCACTAAGCTATTTTTTCACCATTTTTCTCAGACATTCAAAGAGGGAAAGACTTCAGGAGAGAAAAAAGAAATTCCAAGTGATGAGTAGCTAGTTTATCCTCCCATTTTAATTTCTGATGATGAATAGTATTGGTAAGAGTTGTATGTTATTTGGGTTTTGTTTTGTCTGTGTTTAATGGATTTTTATTCTCTCTCGGCCTGGTTTTGTGGCCATAACCCCTGTCCTGTGGGGGAACCTACAAAGTACTAAAAACTCTCAACTTTCTCTATTTTGTTTAGTCGATTGGCATGTGTCTTAGTTTTGTTAAAATTGTGGGGTATATTTCTTTCTTGTATATTTTGCTATTTTTTTAATAGAATTTCGACTTTATAAATAATAATAATAAATAAATGTTTTAAATTTGGACAAAGATAAAAATAGTTACAAAACAAATAAAATTAAAACTTACAATTCAATATTTAAAAATTGTAAATTTGTCATCATAATTTGATCCAATATAATAATTTACAAAACTAATAATAATAATAATGTAAAAATTGATTAGTATAATAAAACCATCATGAATCCATCTTAACTCTACATCTACAAAAAACACCGCAAAGGGTCAAGTCTTTTGAGTTGCATATCGTTCTTAGAATTTTACATTCTAAAAATGCCTACTCCTTAAGAGGTTTAATCCCTTTCAAAGCTTGGGAAATCTATAACTAAGATGAATTCATATTGGTTAATAGAAAACATAGATTTATTTTAATTCTAATTCATGCACCTAGAGGGATCAAATACTTGGAGGTGAAAAACATTTTTCGAGTGCAAAAACTTGAAGAAAGGTTTTCATATCGAGGGATTTTATCCCTCTCGACACATGGAAAATATGGAGTTAATATATATTTATGCTAATATTTAATTATAATAAGTTTACCCTTTCAGGTTATCCTTTAAATTCTCCCTCATACTAAAACTGTAGAAAAAAACCCCTCTTAACACAATAACATATATAAATAATTACACATATTTAACAAGGGGCCTCTTGACACAATAATAGATATACATAGTTACACACATTTAAAACAATCTAATGTGTTTTTTTTTAAATATTAATACTATACTAGTAAATAACCACTTTTCTTTAGAGAGTAATAAGGAACTGTCTTAGGTTTTTGGCTTGCCCAAATTTTTTCATTATATTTGAAAAGATATTAAGTAAATATCCTTGTTTCCCTATTTATGATTCCTACAAATTTAAAGGAAAATTATAGAAACATGTATTTTTTTTCAAGCAGAAAAAAATAGTTCCTTGATATTCCTGAGAACCAAAGGTAACAAAAGTACATTATTGTAATGCATAGTAGCAATATCTACCTAACATGAAGGCCATTACACAATAGTTGTCGAAAGTTCAAGATAGTTATCCTACACTACTGTCAGTGGCAGACTAATCTCCATATCCCAAAAAATATGGTTCTGAGATACACTAACCCCAAGTAACAAACTGACAATATAAAGAAATATCAAAAAATATACCATATACAATAGTTAAAGATCATTCGAATACCTGGAAATATGCTTCAAACATCTTCTCCCCTTCCATAAATTCAGAGAAAACTAAGGATCCCATCTCAATGCTTAAGGTATCCTTAGATAATCTATCAACTGTAATATTATGCTCTTTGTAAATATGCCGAAAACTGAGGGCAATGAAACACCTCTTCATATGATTAATACGAGAGCACCACTAGTCAAGATCCAACTCTTGTAGCTAAGAAGAGTGATTGACCCAATTGATGATAACTTTGGAATCTCCAAGGATATTCAAATTTGGTAGACCAATATAAGTGGTGAATAACAACAAATCCCAAAGAGCCAACCATTCAGCTCGAGTATTAGTGCTCTTACCACAACCAAGCATCACAAAATATAAATGTTCTTTACTGATAGATAAAAGGAAGCCAACACCACTGATACCTTGTTCCATCGCCCCATCGAAGTAACCTATTGCAAAAGAGTACTCCGACACAGAACTAATTTTTATGACAACTTTATGATGCCTAGATACAAGATAGTATTTATGCAAACCAATTATACCATCACAACATATTCTAACATCAGGACGCTTATCCGAAAATACCATACCATTTCTAGATCGCCATATGATCCAATCACATAGGAGTGGGAGATATAAGAAATCATGATAAGATTCTATCCCTTGAAACATGTTAGCATTCAATGAAGTAGCTTCCCAAATGAAAGACATATCCAAATCTATAGCCATTGAATTTCTCAAATCCTGACCAAAAGAGAAACCAACGAATAAATAATCCACGGTTTCTTCATCTTCATTGCATAAGAAACATATAGCCACTAAGTTTCTCAAAGCCAACCAAAAGAGAAACCAATGAATAAGTAATCCACAGTTTCTTCATATTCATTACATAAGCAACATTTGTTGGGTCCCTCCCAACCCCTTCTAATTAAATTGTCCCAACTATTAATTTTGTTTTCCATACACAACCATGAGAAGCATTTGAGTTTGATTGGGATATTCCATTTCCATAAATGACATTGCCACCAACCCTCAACCTGAACCAAAAGTGATTTAGCAATGAAGTTGTATGCATCTTTGGCAATGACCTGACCAAACAATCCATTAATGGCCCACACTAACTTATCCTCAGAGTTCCTCAATCTATACCAACACGATTGAGGTTTACAATATACCAGGACCATTCTTCCTTCCAAGGACCACTCAAATCCAAATCTTTAGATTCCAACCAATGTGTATTCAAAATTAACCACCCACCCGAGTTGTGAGCATGGTTGAGAGTGAACAATCCATAATCATTCAGATAAGCCATAAGTTCTAGAGAAATAACATATGTGTTAGAATAATCAACCCATAGTTACACATATTTGACATTAATTAAATCATTTTTGTCTTATTCCTAGAATCCTAGATCCCCCCTCTATGCTAGTTGACTTCTACATGTTCCTAGAAGTCAATACTTGCTAAAATGGGTCATGGAGCACTTTGTAATCATCCTGGAAACATATTTAGCATGTCTACTTTATTCCTGGCTCCTTAAAGTGCATATCTGCTTTTTCTGAAAGCTTCCTTGCTTTACAGCAGTTTTAAGGCATAAAGGAAAAGATAGTCTAGGGGAAGCTAGTCTAGGGGAGCTTGCCTTTTTTTTAACCACATAATACTCCTTCCTTTTCTCCATAAAAAAGAATGAATGAGTTGTCTTTCCACCACTTATCATCTTGCCCACTTTATTTATCTAATTCGTGAGGATCTTCGTGGATTTGGAAAGTCCTTTTTGCACTTATGGGGGATTTGACTTGTTTTAGTAAGCTTGCTTTTTGACCAATTCGAATAGAAACCTAGTGATTTATAATATCTCATTTAATTATATATTTTAGAAGCCTATTAATTCATATGGTTGGATAATTTACACTTATTCAATACAGGATTAAGTTATGCTCCAATTTCAATCTCCTTTTGTGTGAATTTTGCATGTTTGATTAGAAATTTTGTGAGTGTAATTGATCTATCTCTTGGGTTCAATTTCCAAATGGTATCAGAGCCTTTGTAGATCGATTTCTCTTGTTCCAAATTTTTATTGCAGGTTCGACATCACTGACTGGGAGCGCATTCTGCTGACTGAACGACACACGAGCTGAGATATGGACCAATCACAAAGGATCATCTTGACTCCATTCAATTTCTTCGACTGGAAAGCTGAGATGGAGATATTTTTGAGAGTGAAAGGTCTCTATAGGTTTACCATGGCTACTGAGGCAGAGCTCAATGCAGCTGCAAAGAAAATCAAATGGCACAATAGGAGGGATGAGGCCTATGGTCTTTTGTGTCTGAGTATTTCAAGAGACCTCCTCTTCCATATTGATTCATTGACATATCCTAATGAGGTGTGGGAGAAACTTGAAGATATTTTTGGAAATACAAATGAGATGAGAGGACATTAAATCGAGAATGAATTGATCTCCTTGAATCTCAATAGCTTCAAATCATTGCAACTCTATTTTTCCAAGTTTAAGGCCCTTGTTTTGCAGTTAAAACAATGTGGGATTGAAAAGAAGGAGGAGAAACTAGTTTTGTCCATTCTCTCAAATATTGGTCCTAACTATTCAGTGTTTGTTTCGACCTTCTATGCAACTAAATTGACAAGTCGAACCTAAAAGATGCCTAAGCTTGTTTAGTTCATGGAATCCCTCACCCAGGAGCAAGATAAATTGGTGATGATGGACACCATCAAACCTTCCAAAGAACAAGCTTTGGTTGCTGGAGATTCGAAGGTGGATTCAAAAAGCAAGAAAAAAGCTAAAATTCCACTTGAGAAAAAGAGAGACAAGGCAAAGTCTTAAGAGGAGTCCTCAGGCTCCAAGAAGAACCCCTAGAAGAAGAAGAACAAAGGAGAAATGAGAGCTCTTGTATGAAAAAGTAGATAGACATGTTGACCCAACTCCTGGAGAAGAACAGCATATCCCTTCTTGATTGCTCAAAGAAGAGGGAAGGAGGATCAAATTCAAAAGACAAGGAGAGAGTACATGCCTTGGTTTCTGGAACCTCAAGCTCACTTAGCTTCATCATTGATTCTAGAGCTTCCAAACATATGGTTTCGACAAAAGAGATATTTTCCTCTCTTGACATGTCGAAAGGTCCACCAATAGTTTTGGGAGATAACTCTCTCACTGACAGTATGGGAAAGGGTAGGATTGATCTTAACCGTGGTAATTTCAATATTGTGTTGTATGTTCCAGGTCTTGCCTCTAATCTCTTGTTAGTGTATCAGATGACTCACACTGGGTTACGAAACTTAAGTCATCTTATCCCCCAATGAAGTTGAAATCACTGAGATTTTGAATGGTAAAGTCATAGAAAAAGGTGTTGTTGATCGCACTTCGAAGGTATACAAGTTTTCCCATTTTCTACCCTACTCAAACCCTCTGCTCTTCTTACTCATGCTAATGAAGCAAGAAATCTTTGGCATGAAAGATTTGTCCATCTTAACTACAAGTATCTTTTTGATTTGAGTGACAAAGACATGGTCATAAGGTTACCAAAGATCAAGTTTTCTAAGGGAGTCTGTCAAGGTTGTATCCTAGGAAAACACCCAGAGCACAAGTATGAGAGAGCTATTCATGAGAGAACCCCTGCACCTCTTGAATTGATCCACGGTGACATTTCTGGTCCATTCCCTCATATGTCCATGAGTCAATCCAAATATGCACTCACCTTCATATATGACTTTTCCAAGTATTGTTGGGTTCACTTCCTAAAGCATAAGCCTGAATTTTTTGACCTCTTCAAAGTCTTTAGAGCCTTGGTTGAAAACCAATCTAGGAGGAAACTCAAGATCCTGAAATTTGACAATGGTGGTGAGCATGTCAAGTCTGATTTCATCCAGTATTGCAAAGTTGCAGGTATCCAGATGCAGCATTCTATTCCTTACACATCAGAACAAAATGGTGTTGCTGAGAGAAAGAACAGATCACTAAAGGAGATGGCAACTTGCATGATGGAGGCTAAAACTTTGCCACCAAAATTTTGGGTCGGGGCTATAAATTGTGCATCTTATATCCATAATAGGGTGCCACATAATAATATTAATGGTATGACTCCTTTTGAAGCTTGGAGTGGGCACAAGCTAGATGTGACCCATTTCAGGATTTTTGGTTCAAAGGTTTGGGCTAGAATTCCAACTAAAAAGAGGAAGGATTTGCAACCCCAAAGCCAAGAATGCCTATTTGTCGGGTATTCTGAATATTCAAAAGGGTACAAGCTGATCAACTTGAGCACAAACAAATATTTCATTGAAAGAAGTGTTCAGTTTGAAGAAGAGCCTTTAGCAGCAGTTGAAGTTGGAGAGTCCTCTTCACCACCACAGCCATTGATTGTAAGTGAAGAGACTAACGAGTTTGCTGATTCTGATATGTCTGATAATGATGAATTAATTGCATATCCTAACATCCCTACAAGACCAAAGTGGGCATAAAGGACCATTCATGCAGCTAGGGAACTAGCTGGAAATCCTAATGACACTAGGAGGACTAGATCTCAATTTGAGAGTGCCCTTTGTGTGAAAGATCCACTCTTTGCTGAAAAATGTTATTTGATGATCCACAGACATATGAATATGCAGCACATGATCCAAGATGGCAAACATCCATGAAATAAGAATTCAACTCGCTCCAGAAGAACAACACATGGGAACTGGTTGATCTCCCCCCAGGGAGAAAGCTAGTGAAGTGTAAGTGGGTCTTTAAAACTAATTTTGTTGTTGATGGTTCACCTTTCAAATATAAGGAGAGATTGGTAGCCAAGGGATACTCTCAGGTACATGGTATTGAATACAATGAGACCTTTGCACCAGTGGAAAAGATGGACTCCATAAGGCTTGCTCTAGCCATTGCAGCTTCGAAGTAGTGGGAGGTACATCACATGGATGTAAAGTGTGCATTTCTGAATGGATATCTGAATGAAGATATTTATATGTAGCAACCAGAAGGTTTTGTATCTAATCCATATTTAGTGTGCAGGTTAAAGAAATCATTGTATGGGCTCAAGCAAGCCCCCAAGGCTTGGTATGCCAAGATTGATGGTTTTTTGTTGTCACTTAGTTTTGTTCGATGCAAGTCTGATCCTAATTTCTATTTGAAGCTGATTCATGGTTATTTAATGATTATTGTTCTCTATGTGGATGACCTGCCGATTACAGGAAGTTCAAAGAAAGAGATTGCCTCCTTGAAGGATGCAATGAACCATGCCTTTTCTATGACAGATTTGGGATTGTTGAGCCAATTCTTGGGTCTCAAAATTACTCAATCCCAACATGGAATCAAGGTTCATCAGCAAAAGTATGCTTCATATTTTCTCACCAAGTTCAGCATGAAATATTGCAAGCCAAAGAAGACTCCACTTCTTTCAGGAGTTAAGCTTGAAGAAGCAGGTTCTTCTCCTATGGTAAATTTTATTATACACTGTATAGGCAGTTGATTGGGTGTTTGCTTTATCTTACACATACTCGACCTGAATTATCTTATGCAGTTTGTGTGGCTTCAAGATACATGGATCAGCCTCATGAGATCCATTGGAGAGCAGCCAAGAGGATCCTAAACTTTGTTCAGGGAACAAGGACTCATGGGATTTTCTATAAAGCAAAATCTAACTTCGAGCTAGTTGGATTTACTGACAGTGATTGGGAAGGTGACAACACAGATTGAAATTCTACCTCAGGATATGTGTTCATTCTTGTAGAAGGACCAATCAGCTAGTCAAGTAAGAAGCAGAGTTCCATAGCACTCTCATCTACAGAGGTAGAGTATAGATGAGTTGTAAATGTAGCTACTCAATGTTTATGGTTGTAGGGGATACTTGGAGAATGTGGTTTCGAATAAGAGTTTTCAACAGTCATCTATTGTGACAATCAAAGCACCATTTGAATATCCATTGATCCAGTTCAAAGACAAATAAGTAAGCACATTGAGAACCATATGCACTATATCAGGGAGCTTGTGCATGATGGTACCATTGCTCTACTCTATTGCGCATCTTTAGAACAAGTAGTAAACATCTTCACCAAAGTATTCTATGAGAAGACCTTCAGTAATCTCAAATCACTATTGGGGATTGTTGATCATGTGGTGAAGGATGATTGATGACAAGATTTCCAAAATTTTGTTTTTTTGTCCATGTTTAAGGGAGGATTTTTCCATTGGGTTTTTTCCTCTTTGCTTGGTTGTATGGACATGTAGTATGTAAAAGGGTGACTAAGCCTTGTTGCTAGGCCCTATAATTTTCTGATATCTACTCATAAAGTTAGGCTTAAGGGGGGGTATTAGAATAATCAACCCATAGTTACCCATATTTGAAATTAAATAAATCATTTTTGTCTTATTCCTAGAATCCTAGATTCCCTCTCTATGCTAGTTGACTTCTACATGTTCCTAGAAGTCAATACTTGCTAAACTGGGTCATGGAGTGCTTTGGAATCATCTTGGAAATGTATTTAGAATGTCTGCTTTATTCCTGGTTCCTTAAAGAGCATATCTACTTTTTCTGAAAGTTGCCTTGCTTTATAGCAGTTTTAAGGCATAAAGGAAAAGCTAGTCTAGGGGAAATTGCCTTGTTTTTTGACCACATCATCCTCCTTCCTTTTCTCCATACAAAAGCATGAATGAGCTGTATTTCCACCACTTATAAGCTTTCCCACTTGCTTTAGCTAATTCATGAGGATCTTCATGGATTTGGAAAGTCCTTTTTACACCTATGGGGGATTTGACTTGTTTTAGTAAGCCTGTTTTTTTACCAATTCGAATAGCAACCTAGTGCTTTCAAATATATCATGTAATTATATATTTTAGCATCCTATTACTTCATATGTTTGGCTAATGTACACTTATTCAATACAATATTAAGTTATGCTCCAATTTCAGTCTCCTTTTGTGTGAATTTTGCATGTTTGATTAGAAATTTTGTGAGTGTAATTGATCTATCTCTTGGTTTCAATTTCCACAATAGGATTCCTCCAAACCAAAAATTGGGTCCACCCCTTACATGATCAAATTACCATTCTCCACCATCCATCTTAATGCTTTACTCATCCAAGTAAAAACCGTGACAAAACCATTCCAAAAGTGAGAGGTCTTGTCCACAGACTTCTTTGCACCTCTAAGCCACCCTAGAAAAGATGAATTACACACATATTTTGCAAGAATATCCTAGTTCCATAATCCCTTACCGAAGAGTGCCAACCACAAACCTTTTTATCATAAAGAAATGTTGAACCATTCCAGATTCTTAACATTCCAACTACCATAATGATAAGGTCTGGCAATGATCTCCCAACTTACCAAGTGCATTTTCTGCCTAGAATTCGACCTACTCCACAAGAAATTGAACATCTTTTGTCACAGAGTCTTCGAGATAGATATCGATATCCTGGCAAGTGAGAACCAATACACCGGAATATGACTCAAAATCGAGCGAATGAGGATCAATATACCCACTAAAGATAACAAATGATAAGACCAGTTGCTAATCCTTCTCTCAAATTTCTTAATGATCCACCACCATCATTAACACATTAATTCAGAGGTTTTAACCAATACCCCAAGTATTTAAAACCTCTCACAATGGGTTCCATTTTGTAAGGAAAAATGGAGCCAGTCCGAGAGACCACCTCCATCTTCACCCCATTGCACAGGAAAGTAGACTTCTCCTGACTAATCCTCATACCCCATGTCGAACATAATAATTCAAGGATAGAATTGAAAATAAACCATTCATAAACATACTTAGTACTTTCAAATGCACCAAAGATACACATGAGTTGATGAAAATCATATATATACATGCACAATACTTATTATATCTACATAAACCTATGTGTAGTGCCCCCCCCCCCCGACACACATATATACACACATATATATATAAGAATCCATAACGTTATATATATTGAAGATATATACCAACTTTCTCAACATTAACGTATAAATAAAATAAGCTTAAGTATTCAAGCTTTTAATATTGTTAATATGAAAAAATAACCTTTTAATATTGTTAATATGAGAAAATAACCATTAACCCTCTACTAGGTATGTTGTCTGTGTCCCCATTCAACTAAAAGAAGAGACAACGTCGACCTCATTGGTAGCATTAACTTTAAACAATTCTCATAATAATATAACAAACACGTTGCTTGGAATCAACGAGCAGCTCCCTAGAATAAAGGAGAGATTTGCTATGAGCCTCACTACCAATCGTATTGATCAAACTAACAAAAATGTTTCAATTCATTGCACAAGTCATTCATGAATCCACTCTTTGTGTCAAAACCCCAAATTTTCACAAAATTTAAATTTTTTTGGCATAACATAAATTGTTTATAGCCGCAGTTTGTTAACTGCTAGCGGTTAACAGATAAATGAAACTGTTAAAAAACTAATGATTAACTTAAACACATATAAATTAATATTATTTTAATTTTGATATGTGATGCAAATATTTTGCATTCGGTTGTTTCTAGCTGTACTGATGATTTTATTTTGTCAAGTAGGTGAGAAGTTACTTTCTAACTGGGGCTTACTTAGCGATTGCTAACTTACCTGGATTTCTGGATCTTACAGGCTTGACAGGTAAATTTTGAACCAGTAAGAGTTTATTAAGGCGCTAATTCCAGATATACTCCTTTTATCATAAAATATACTGCTAGAGTAAAAGTTTTCCTTATAGAATTCAAGGACAGTACGTGGTAAAGTAACGTTTCTGCACTTGTTTTGCATCTGTGACAACATTTTAAATTCCTGTTGTTAAGACCACTAACCTTACCATTCTCAATGTTTTTCCTTATTATGAGTTTTATTTCAGACAGTTCTTCTTTCTAGCTACTAGCCAAGTTACTTATAGAGCTCACGATTTCGTATAACCATTCCTTTAATGACATAAGAGTTTACTGCTGTTATTAATTCTAATATTTAAAACACTGCTTTACAGTATAGAAATAGAACTAAGTCTTCTAAGATCAAGCTTATAAACGTACCCTCAGCTCTACTTTTAATTGAGCTTCTGTAGAGGAAATTTTTCAGCTTATTATCGTACGATATTTATAAATGGTCACTTGCACAAATGTCGTCAAGTTGTGAATTCTATCTCCAAATTTCTTCATGACATAAGTAATGTGACAATTACATTTTCATATTATTTATTTCTAATAACAAGTGATACTATATTTATTCTTGAATAGTTTTACTATCCATTACTACCAAGTCTAATCTAATCTTGGTTTGATTCATCTTAGAGCTTTGGTATCTCATGAAGAACAAATGATCATGTATTTCCATGAAGTTCATCTTACACTTAGTACTGTTGACTACATTCAAAAATAGGAGTTATTCTAGGTGTATTTATTATTTAATTTCATTTACAAAGTTATGATTTATAAACCAGCTCCTTATCCACTAGTGTTTGCATAAAACTAGTTCTAACACCATTGATATGCATTGTTTATGGTTATAAAAAGAAATGGTCAATAGTAGTACCATCAACTCATGTGCAACAACTTTTACTACACTATTGATCTCTTCATACATAAAGTTTTATTAAAAAGGATTATATGATCTTTAGGGAACAAGGTCATCGATGCAATATATGTTTTGGTTCTTACCAATGAAGATTTCAAGGTTTATAATCTAAGGTTTATCGATACTACAAAAACCTTGTTCTTTAACATGGCTTGACTTCATAGTTTATCATTGAAATGATACATTATTGACTTTGTATATTACATTGTCGTTATAGTTGTTGATTAAATTATTGACAATAATTTGTTGTCTCGACAATGCAGTGACAACTATATCATTCGAAACATTTGTGAATGGAATAATTTGGTGGGCACGTGGAACGTTTACCACTGTGCAATGCATAACTTAAAAACTCACATTGCAACCCTAAATCTCATTCTTGTCGAGGGTTTTGGTCTTTGCTGTGTCTGGTTTACTGCGGCCATGAGGGCTCGCTTGAGCTCGTCTCCAGCTCCTTTGTCTGTGTGTAGAGAAATGTTGCCATTATGATGTGTGGTTTTCAAGACTCATAGTTCACACTTGGTTTTCCTTCTACGTGCAATACTTCGTTGTGCGTGTAGTTGTTATCTGTCATTAGTTTTTAGTACTGTTTCCTCTCGTGGCCAAAGCCAAAGCTTACTCTTGTTCATGGTGTAGAAAGTATTGTGAGCCCCGTCACCTTGGTAACTGGTGAGCACGAGGGTTGTGCTGCTCGTGGTGTAGGTTCAAATCCTCCTCGGCTCCCAAGTCTTTCGCTTTTATGTAAAGAATTCGTCTTACAAATATTATAAGTTTAAAATTACAATTGCAGTTATAAACTCAGTTTCTAATCAAGGTTTTGGTTTTTACTTGCAGGTGATAGTTCGCCTTTTCATTTGGAAGAACCTTCTCCAAGTTTGGATTAACAACCAGACCTATGGGTAAGCCTTGGTTACAATGTGGAAACTCCCTTCTTGGCAATGGTTAGGGGAAAGGGTTTTCTGTTGGGAAGAAAATTACGAGCTCGGTTCCTCCAGTATTTGGATGTTTGGTATTCAGTTTTTAAATTTAGTTTTTTGTTAATACACCCTTGCCTATAGCAGGGTGGCTCCGGCCTCGATGCCGTGACTTGTATCACCTTTTTCTCATCTTATAAAAGATATACAACAAATGAGGGTTTAATAACTTGACTGTTAGTTTTGTTTTCAAACCCACGCCACGATGCTGGGTACACCAGCCATGAGTTGGGTGTTGTAAATTTTGTTATGTTTAAGCCTTTCGGCCTGATAGAGTAATACACTTGGTTTCAAAGGTTTCTTTTTAGCTTCGTGCTCTGTCTCGATTATGAAATGGTTTTATAACTTGTAAAAATTATGACTCTGAGGAAATAAATTCTTTCCTTCTTTGACTGTTAATAATGCTAATTATTGTTTTAAATATTTTTCTTGTAAATAAATAAAGATAAAATAAAGAGTGTAAGTTCAGTCGAAAGTTAATTTTTATAAGTTTATGCTTTTCAGTTAGGATTAAATCCTAGGGTTACTGTAAAAGAACCCTTAGATAAATATATTCTTAAAATTTATCAATGCGTTGGTTTCTATTTACCTATTTTACATTGTTACAATAGTATTGATATTATTTATCCTGTTTAAGTATATTCTTTTCTTTTAAATAAAAGAGTTATACAAATACTGTAATTTCTTAGCTTATTTCTATTTACTGTTTACTTTTAACTTCTTATTTGTTTATTGCTCTGTTAATTTGTAAAGATTCATAGTTATGTAATAATTAAAACAATAACTCTGTAACCTTGCTTATCTCTTTATTTATAATAGTTAAATAAATTGGTTAGGGTTTCAACCCTAAAGTTTTACCTTTATAGGTATAAGCCTGTATGATAATTATAAGATAGTTTCTTCATAGTAATTATTTAGTTTTATACTAGTTATTAATTATATTTTCATTGCTTCTATTTACTAAACTGTCAAATAGAATTTAGTCAAAGTTCTTGAAAAGATAATGCATAGACTCTGTAACTCGGTTTACTCTTTATAATTTTAATTTATTTTAATATAACCCTATTTAGTTTATAATAAATACTAGTCTTAGACTTAGTTGATATTGTTAGAAAATAAACTATGTGATTAGTAGATCATTTATTTACTTAACTGTAAGTAATCATTGTAACTCTAAGTGGATTTTCTGCTGCATTTCAATCAGCTACTTAGTGAAAACAGGGAAATATAAACATATCATAACACTGTTTAACCTCCATAAAATCCAACATGAATAAAATTATTCTACTGTCTGTAAATACACAATCTCATCCGCTAACACATTCTTTTATCTACTTAAACATTCTATCTGGGCTGGAGTACGGCCTGGTTTTTCCCGGTGTGGAAAAACACAGACTAGAAATTATTTTTCCATTCTAACACATTACCTTTCAAATTCATTCCTTCAATAAACTAAAAATACTACTAAATTCTAACATTTACAAACTGGATATTTATCATTCATATAAAGCTCAGACTCAGATTTTTCTATCTAACACAATAAAACAAAATAATGTAGAACCTAATTAGGACTTACGACAACAACGTTAGGAGGTCGTTCCTCCCTACCAATCTCCTGGAGAGAGCTCAAACAACGCTTCCTCAGGACCCCCGAGCATGTTACTGGTCTTCTTGGCTAAGAATTGGTGGAGAAAGAAAACAATAGACTTAGTCCCAATATCTCAGTAACACTCTGCTCTCAGCAGTTAAGATCTTTCAGCTTAAAAGCTGCACTAGATAAATCAGCAGTTATCCCCTCAAACACTTTCCACAATTCCCTTCCATTGAATTTCTCTGAAGTACATTCATTCACCTGAATGATCCCCTCTCTAGAATGAACAGCCTCAGCTCTCTTCAATGGGAATTTTTATAAAGATTGCCTAGGTCTTTTGGGTCAGTTTTCATTAATTGAGCCACCTGCTCTAATTCCATTTTCTTGGAGAATCATGACCCCAAATGTAGGGAGGTTTCCACCTGCAACAGTTGGAAGTGGTTTGAGGATGCTGCCACATGTCAGTTTTCTCTCCACATAGTCTCCTCCACCAATTTGACCAGTAAACACTCTTTTAACAACTCTCCTAAGGTGTTGTCTCCTCCTTTATTTATTTATAATTAAAATATTCAGAATTACATTAAATATCCTTGACTCTGCTGAGTCATCAATTACAACTTAGTATAAAATTTAACATATTGTCCTCAAATACAATCAAATAATATAAAATTGTTTTTTTGCAAAATTGGGGCATGTGACATACACACCCCCTTAGAGAATAACATCATCCTCAATGTTATTTATTCTTCATCTTCAGAATTCCCCTGGAACAGAATTGGATATGCATCCTGCATATTGCTTTCCAATTCCCAGGTGGCTTCCTCTGGACTAAGGTGCTTCCATTGCACCATCACCTGACCAATGGTGCAGTTACGAAGTGTGATCTCCCTCCGCCCAAGGATACAGTCCGGTTCCACCTGAAAATATCCTTCCAGTTCCACCTGTACATCATTCCAGTTAACAACATGAGTAGCATCATGAACATATTTCTTTAATACTGAAATGTAAAAAACATCATGTACTCTTAAATTTGTTGGTAATGCTAATTGATAAGCTACTTGTCCAATCCTGGATAGTATTTCAAATGGACCACAGTAACGAGGTGCTAGTTTCACACAACTACCCAATCTCAGAGAGCTCTTTTTGGGCCTCACCTTGATGAACACATGTTCACCTACCTGAAACTCCTTTGTAGTTCTTTTAAGGTCTGCTTGACTTTTCTGTCGATCCTGCGCAACTTTCAGATTACCTTGTACCTGCTTTACAATTTCTTCCATTTCCTTTAATAGTTGAGGACCTAATACTAATCTATCCACCGGATTACTCCAAGAGATAGGAGTATTACATTTCCTTCCATACAAGATTTCGAAAGGACTAAATCTGGCTGACACTTGATAATTATTATTATAAGCAAATTCTACCAGATACAAATAATCCTCCCATTTGCCTGGCTGGTCTTTCACATACATTTTTAATAAATCTTCCAGTACTTGGTTTACTCTTTCAGTCTGTCCATCGGTTTGAGGATGGAACGAAGTACTAAAATTTAGTGTAGTGTTTAATCCTTTAAACAGATATTTCCAAAAGTTACCTGTGAATTTAGGATCTCTATCTGAGATTATAACTTTTGGTATTCCATGCAGTCGAAAAATTTGTTTTAGAAATATATCAGCTATGTTTGCAGCTTTATACGTAATTTTAACAGGTATAAAGTGGGCTTCTTTACTTAATTTATCGACCACTACCATGATGGAGTCATTTAAATTTTGAATTTTAGGCAGTCCAGTAACAAAATCGAGACTAATTATCTCCCATTTCCAGCTAGGAATGGGTAATGGCTGAAGTAATCCAGCTGGGTGTTGATGTTCAATTTTCACCTACTGACATTCAAAACACTTAGCGATATACTCTACCAATTCAGTCTTCATGTTTGGCCAAAAATATTCTTTTCTTAACATAGTTATCATGTCTTTTGATAACTTGGATGACCTGAGTATGGAGTTTTATGGATTTCATCTAAAATTAATAATTTAACTTTAGGTACATTAGGTACATATATTCTGTCTTTATACAATAAAAATCCTTTTGCATTCAAACTGTACCCTTTACTTAAGCTTCATATTGGATTTTCTTTTGTTGTAGCTTGTAAGTTTTGGTAAATTTCATCTGTTCTACCCCCACTTTAAGTTGTTCATCCAAATCTGTTGTATAAGTGTTGATAACTACTGTGAAGTTCAGCCTTGCATTCCTACTTAATGCATCAGCAACTTTATTTTCTTTACCTTTAATGTGTTGAATTTCGAAATCATACTCACTTAGAAAAGCTAGCCACCTAGCTTATCTGGCAGTTAGATTAGGCTGATCTAACAGATATTTTAGTCCTTTATTATCCATCATTAGAATAAATTTTCTGCCAATTAGGTGATGACGCCACATCTTTAGAGCATATATAACAGCAACTAATTCCAGATCATAAGTTGCATAATTCTTTTCATGAATTTTTAATTTCTTAGGCTCATAGGCAATAACATGCCCTTCTTGAGTCAGAACACCGCCTAAACCATCATTGCAGGCATCAGTGCACACTACAAATTCTTTGTTTGGATCAGCTATTCTTAAAATAGGCGCATTGGTAAATAAAGTTTTTAACTTTTTAAAGCTTTCCTCACATTTCTGGTTCCAATCAAATTTATTTTCTTTCTTCTGCAAAGAAGTTATTGGACTCGCGATTCTCAAAAAACTTTCAATGAACCTTCAATAATAACCGATAATTCCCATGAAGGATCGAACATCAGTTACATCCTTAGGAGCTGGCCAATCTTCGATCGCCTTTTTTCGGGATCCACCGAAATCCCTTCTTTAGTCACCACATGACCTAAGTACTAAATTTTATCTTTGAAGAAATCACATTTACTAAGCTTTGCAAAGAGTTGATGATCTCATAGCTCTTGCAAAACAATTTTTAAATGTTCTTTATGTTCTTCTTCAGTTTTTGAATAGATCAATATGTCGTCGATAAACACGACCACAAACTTATCTAGATACTTATGCATAACATTGTTCTTCTAACACATAAAAACAGCTAGGGCATTAGTAAGTCCGAATGGCATGATGACAAACTCGTAATGGCCATATCAAGTTCTAAACGCTGTTTTAAAGATATCTTCATCTTTAATCCTAACTTGATGATATCCAGACCTTAAATCAATTTTTGAAAACACCATGGCTCCACGTAGTTGATCGAACAGATAATCTATGTGAGGCAACGGGTATCTATTTTTAATAGTCATCTTATTCAATTGACGGTAATCTATGAAAAGTCACATGGTTCCGTGCTTTTTCTTAACGAAGATGACAGGTGCCCCACAGGGAGACACACTAGGTCGAATATAATTTTTGTCAATAAGTTCTTTTAATTGTGACTTTAGTTCATTCAGTTCTAGTATGTTCATTCGATAAGGGGCCTTTGAGATGGGTACTACTCTAGGTATGAGCTCAATGGTAAAATCTAGTTCCCTTTTCGGAAGTAGTCCCGGAATTTCTTCTGGAAATACATCAACATATTCTCTTAAAACTGGTATGTCTTCCAATTTTAATTTGTCTATCTTATTTAGATTTTCCTCATCAATTATTGTTACTGCATAAGCTTTACAACCCTTCCTAACAACTCTCTTAAGCTGCAAAGCAGAAATCTACCTTATGGTAGTTCTTCTAGGGATTCCCTTTACATTTATTGATTTTCCATCATTATTTACATACGTAAAGGTTTTATCATAACAATTTAAAATCACTCTATGTTGTTCTAACCAATCCATACCGATTAGTAAGTCATAAGAACCAAGAGTTAATACATTAAGCTTTACAACAGTTTCAAATTGATCCATAACTACTGCACATTCTTTTACAAAACAAGTTACCTTCCTTTTTGCACCAGTGACTAGCTGAACCAACCAAGAATTTTCAAATTT
Organism: Pseudotsuga menziesii; assembly: GCA_001517045.1. Taxonomy (NCBI): domain Eukaryota; kingdom Viridiplantae; phylum Streptophyta; class Pinopsida; order Pinales; family Pinaceae; genus Pseudotsuga; species Pseudotsuga menziesii. The sequence goes on from LPNX010826811.1 coordinate 400,595, forward strand.
TTCAACGGGCAACTTACATTTTTCTACCATTTTAGGTGAAATATAACTGAGACTAGATTTTGGATCAATTAAAATAGTTATAGGGGTTTGGTTTATCATACCTTCTACTTCCACCATGGAAGTTTGATATTCTGCTTGTTGATTCTCCAAGGCTACATTGATTTTGGGCATAGTGCTCACTAACTCTCCAATAGTCATCTTCTCCTGTATAGTATGGATATTACTGACAGTCTTTTTCCGATTAGGATAGACTAAGGCATAATGTGGTCCATTACACTCCCAGCACTTTATAGGTTCTTTGCGTTTAAAGTTCTTGGTGTAATTACCATGGTTATTAGCAAATTCTTTACCCTTTGAATTATTCTAATTGCTTGGTGAATTATTCTTATTCCCTTGGAAATTCTTGTTAGGAAAATTTCTGGCCTTATTGTTTTTAGAATTTCGGTTGGACACAAATTCTTTCTTCTTTTGATCATAATGGTTGTTATTCTTCTTGGCCTTCCAGTTGGCCATGCTCTCCTTCTTCTGATTCTGTTCATAACAGAAATTGGCTTTCCTCGTAGCTTCTTCCAGATTTTTTGGATTATCATACTCAATCTTGTCCTTAATATGATAAGCTAAACAGTTGAGGAATCACTGTACCCTTGGTTTTTCATCTACAAGGTATGGCACATACCTAAGCAGACTTAAAAAATTGTTGTTCAGATATTTCATAATCATTGATCCTAATTTAAGCTCATAGAATTCTTTTTCTCTCTCTTCATAGTACTACTCAGATAGAAATTTCTTTTTAAAGTACCTCTTAAAGGTACTCCAATTTACATTTTTCTCTTTTATTTCCTTCACTTTCTTCAAGTCCTGCCACCAAATATAAGCCTTTACTGAGAGATTGTAGATAGCCATTCTAGCCTTTAATTGGTTAGAATAGTTGTAAATCTAGAAGTACTTCTTCATCCCAGATAACCATGATTCTGCTTCCTCCCCCTTCTCAGTCTCTCCATTGAATGTTGGTGGTTTAATCTTTTCAAACTCCCCAGAAATTTCCTCATAGGGTTTATATTTTCTCTTTTTAGTATAATGATTGTCATCACTACTGTCACTAGTGGAATGAAAATTACGCTGATCACCAAACACCTCTAAGGATGAGCTGCTTTCATTCATTAGAGGAATTTTGGGGTCTAAAATGGGCCTCCTAAGGAAAATAATAAAATAATAGTTAAAATAATAAAATAATATTGATTAATTTTGGAGG
>LPNX010826811.1:401969-479412 GCA_001517045.1 Pseudotsuga menziesii
CACACGTTTTCTTATAAGGCCCATTTTAGACCCCAAATTTCCTCTAATGTTTAGTCTGTTTAATCTTTTTATATTTATGTTGATGACTTGTATCTTCTGAATCAGCTCTTTTCCCCTTTCCTTCAGTTTGAAATATTTCTATTAGGATCTGATTCAGCTCCTCCTGAGCCCTCAAAATCCTTTCATTCTCTCGTTTAACAGATTCCATTTCAGATTTTAAGTCTTTTACGGTTTGTAATAGTTCTGAAGAATTAGTGGTTAGGTCTTCTTGTATAGGGTCTCTTGGTAAGTTTTCTGGTTCAGTAAATGGAGATTCCTCTTCCACATATTCCTCCAGCCTTTCCATACATGTTGTTAAACTTCAGAAACAATTTCTCTGTTGAATAACATTTAAAAGAAAATACATCAGCAAAATTATTTAAATTCACTGTTTCATTAAAGCTAGTTGGGCTTCATCAAGGCCTAGTGTTTGAACCTTGTGCTCTGATACCACATGTCAAAGCCCCAAATTTTCACAAAAATTAATTTTTTTTTACGTAACATAAATTGTTTATAGCCGCAGTTTGTTAACTACTAGCGGTTAACAGAGAAATGAAACAATTAACAAACTAATGATTAACTTAAACACATATAAATTAATATTATTTTAATTTCGATATATGATGTAAATATTCTGCATTCGGTTGTTTCTAGCTGTACTGATGATTTTATTTTGTCAAGTAGGTGAGAAGTTACTTTCTAACTGGGGCTTACTTAGCGATTGCTAACTTACCTTGATTTCTGGATCTTACAGGCTTGACAGGTAAATTTTGAACTAGTAAGAGTTTATTAAGGCGTTAATTCCAGATATACTCCTTTTATCATAAAATATAATGCTAGAGTAAAAATTTTCCTTATAGAATTCAAGGACAGTACGAGGTAAAGTAACGTTTCTGTACTTGTTTTGTAACTGTGACAGCATTTTAAATTCCTATTGTAAAGACCAATAACCTTACCATTCTCAATGTTTTTCCTTATTATGACTTTTATTTCGGACAGTTCTTCTTTCTAGCTACTAGCCAAGTTACTTATAGAGCTCACGATTTCATATAACCATTCCTTTAATGACATAAGAGTTTACTACTGTTATTAATTCTAATATTTAAAACACTGCTTTACAATATAGAAATAGAACTAAGTCTTCTAAGATCAAGCTTATAAACGTACCCTCAGCTCTACTTTTAATTGAGCTTCCGTAGAGGAAATTTATCAGCTTATTATCGTATGATATCTATAAATGGTCACTTCCACAAATGTCGTCAAGCTGTGAATTCTATCTCCAAATTTCTTCATGACATAAGTAATGTGACAACTACATTATCATATTATTTATTTCTAATAACAAGTTATACTATATTTATTCTTGAATAGTTTTACTATCCATTACAACCAAGTCTAATCTAATATTGGTTTGATTCATCTTAGAGCTTTGGTATCTTATGAAGAACAAATGATCATGTATTTCCATGAAGTTCATCTTACACTTAGTACTGTTGACTACATTCAAAAATAGGAGTTATTCTAGGTGTATTTATTATTTACTTTCATTTACAAAGTTATGATTTATAAACCAGTTCCTTATCCACTAGTGTTTGCATAAAACTAGTTCTAACACCATTGATATGCATCATTTATGGTTATAAAAAGAAATGGTCAATAGTAGTACCATCAACTCATGTGCAACAACTTTTACTACACTATTGATCTCTTCATACATAAAGTTTTATTAAGAAGGATTATATGATCTTTAGGGAACAAGGTCATCAATGCAATATATGTTTTGGTTCTTACCAATGAAGATTTCAAGGTTTATAATCTAAGGTTTATCGATACTACAAAAACCTTGTTCTTTAACATGGCTTGACTTCATAGTTTATCATTGAAATGATACGTTATTGACTTTGTATATTACATTGTCGTTATAGTTGTTGATTAAATTATTGACAATAATTTGTTGTCTCGACAATGCAGTGACAACTATATCATTCGAAACATTTGTGAATGGAATAATTTGGTGGGCACGTGGAACGTTTACCACCGTGCAATGCATAACTTAAAAACTCACATTGCAACCCTAACTCTCATTCTTATCGAGGGTTTTGGTCTTTGCTATGTCTGGTTACTATGGCCATGAGGGCTCGCTTGAGCTCGTCTCTAGCTCCTTTGTCTGTGTGTAGAGAAATGTTGCCATTATAATGTGTGGTTTTCAAGACTCACAGTTCGCACTTTGGTTTTCCTTCTGCGTGCAATACTTCGCTGTGCATGTAGTTGTTCTCTGTCATTAGTTTTTAGTACTATTTCCTCTCATGGCCAAAGCCAAAGCTTACTCCTGTTCGTGGTGTAGAAATTATTGTGAGCCCATTCACCTTGGTAAATGGTGAGCACGAGGATTGTGCTGCTCATGGTGTAGGTTCAAATCCTCCTCGGCTTCCAAGTCTTTCGCTTTCAGGTAAAGAATTCGTCTTACAAATATTATAAGTTTAAAATTACAGTTGCAGTTATAAACTCAGTTTCTAATCAAGGTTTTGGTTTTTACTTGCAGGTGATAATTCGCCTTTTCGTTTGGAAGAACCTTCTCCAAGTTTGGATTGACAACCAGACCTATGGGTAAGCCTCGGTTACAATGTGGCAACTCCCTTGTTGGCAATGGTTAGGGGAAAGGGTTTTCTGTTGGGAAGACAATTATGAGCTTGGTTCCTCCAGTCTTTGGATGTTTGGCCTTCAGTTTTTAAATTTAGTTTTTCGTTAATACACCCTTGCCTATAGCAGGGTGGCTCCGACCTCGATGCCGTGACTTGTATCACCATTTTCTCGTCTTATAAAATATATACAGTAAATGAGGGTTTAATAACTTGAATGTTAGTTTTGTTTTCAAACCCACGCCACGATGCTAGGTACACCGGCCATGAGCTGGGTGTTGTAAATTTTATTATGTTTAAGCCTTTCAGCCTGATAGAGTAATACACCTGGTTTCAAATATTTATTTTTAGCTTCGTGCTCTGTGTCGGTTATGAAATGGTTTTATAACTTGTAAAAATTATGGCTCTGAGGAAATAAATTCTTTCCTTCTTCGACTGTTAATAATGGTAATTATTGTTTTAAATATTTTTCTTGTAAATAAAGAAAGATAAAATAAAGATTGTAAGTTCAGTCAAAAGTTAATTTTTATAAGTTTATGCTTTTCAGTTAGGATTAAATCCTAGGGTTACTGTAAAAGAACCCTTAGATAAATTTATTCTTAAAATTTATCAATGTATTGGTTTCTGTTTACCTATTTTACATTGTTACAATAGTATTGATATTATTTATCATGTTTAAGTATTTTCTTTTCTTTTAAATAAAAGAGTTATACAAATACTGTAAGTTCTTAGCCTATTTCTATTTATTGTTTACTTTTAAGTTCTTATTTGTTTATTGCTATGTTAATTTGTAAAGATTCGGAGTTATGTAATAATTAAAACAATAACTCTGTAACCTTGATTATCTCTTTATTTATAATAGTTAAATAAATTGGTTAGGGTTTCAACCCTAAAGTTTTACCTTTATAGGCATAATCCTGTGTGATAATTATAAGATAGTTTCTTCATAGTAATTATTTAGTTTTATACTAGTTATTAATTATATTTTCATTGCTTCTATTTACTAAACTATCAAATAGAATTTACTGAGAGTTCTTGAAAAGATAATGCATAGACTTTGTAACTCGGTTTACTCTTTATAATTTTAATTTCTTTTAATATAACCCTATTTAGTTTATAATAAATACTAGTCTTAGACTTAGTTGATATTGTTAGAAAATAAACCGTTGTGATTAGTAGATCGTTTATCTACTTAACTATAAGTAATCATTGTAACTCTAAGTGATTTTTCTGCTGCATTTCAATCAGCTACTAAGTGAAAATAGAGAAATATAAACATATGATAACACTGTTTAACCTCCATAAAATCTAACATGAATAAAATTATTCTAATGTCTGTAAATACACAATTTTATCTACTAACACATTGTTTTATCTACTTAAACATTCTATCTGCGCTGGAGTATGGCCTGGTTTTTCCAGGTGTGGAAAAACACAGACCAAAAATTATTTTTCCATTCTAACAAATTACCTTTCAAATTCATTCCTTCAATAAACTAAAAAGGCTACTAAATTCTAACATTTACAAACTGGATATTTATCATCCATACAACAGTTAGACTTAGATTTGTCTATCTAACACAGTAAAACAAAATAATGTAGAACTTTATTAGGACAGACGGCAACAATGTTAGGAGGCCATTCCTCCCTACCAATGTCCTGGAGAGCACTCAAACAACGTTTCCTCAGGACCCCCAAGCCTGTTTCTGGTCTTCTTGGCTAAGAACTGGTGGAGAAAGCAAACAATAGACTTAGTCCTGGAATATCTCAGTAACACTCTGCTCTCAGCAGTTAAGATCTTTCAGCTTAAAAGTTGCACTAGATCAATCAACAGTTATCCCCTCAAACAATTTCCACAATTCCCTTCCATTGAATTTCTCTAAAGTACATTCATTCACCTGAATGATCACCTCTCTATAATGAGTAGCCTCAGCTCTCTTCAATGGGAATTTTTATAAAGATTGCCTAGGTTTTTTGGGTCATTTTTCATTAATTGAGCCACCTGCTCTGATTCCACTTTCTTGGGGAATCATGACCCCAAATGTAGGGAGGTTGCCACTTGCAACAGTTGGAAGTGGTTTGAGGATGCTGCCACATGTCAGTTTGTTCTCCACCCAGTCTCCTCCACCAATTTGACCAGTAAACACTCTTTTAACAGCTCTCCTAAGCTGTTGTCTCCTCCTTTATTTATTTATAATTAAATATTCAGAAGTACATTAAATATCCTTGACTCTGCTGAGTCATCAATTACAAATTAGCATAAAATTTAACATATTGTCCTCAAATAAAATCAAATAATATAAAATTGTTTTTTTTGCAAAATTGGGGAATATGACGCTTTGCATCATGGCCTCTCTAAGAATGGCCTGCTCCTGCTGGCTGGTATCATAGATAAGTGGGAGCTGACTGATGGTCACATGGCCTCTTTGGGGCGCTGTGTTTATAGTGATCTTTTTATTGGTTATATATTTTATGTTTTGTTGAACTGATATATATAGCGAGTTTATTTTGATAATATTTATGATAGGGTTGTTTGAATAGTTCCCATTTTGGTAGAAGTTAAGTATAAAACTATTATTCTGATGTGGAAGACATAATTATGATGTGTAATGACCCATCGGTCCATATATCAATATAAAGCTATGATATTTTCTAAGGAAAAAACAATGAATCCACTCTTTGTCGAGCAAGTCTTTGATTCCCTAGTAAATGATAGCAGAGTAAGTAAGTCTTTGATGCCCTAGTAAATGTTAACAGAGAAAAGATCCAAAATTTTAATGAATGGCAAAATGGACCAAACACTATGCAATGTGGGTATCCATGTACCCTCTTGGTAAAAGAATCCCAACATAGCCAACATTTGTTTATACAAAGAGTGGAAGTGTGGTTGTTTTGTGGAGAATTACTTGGAGTTGGTGAGTATAAGGCGTTGCGTTGTATAAGTCTTACGATATCAAACTCAAAGGTTAAGTAAAGAGAGTGCCAAGCTTAAAACTAAGCAGAAATCATATTTACGATATCAAACTCAAAGGTTAAGTAAAGAGAGTGGCAAGCTTAAAACTAAACAGAAATAATATTTACGAAGATCTAGAAAATGTTAAGACTAAATCATGGGTGGAGTGGAGAAGTTTAGCTACGCAAAAATATATTTTCTCCTTAGACAAAGAGATTACCTCATATTTTTTCAAAAATGGGAAATTTTAAAACTTGATCATAGTATGGCCAATTACATATATGTAATTTTAACTTTCTTTCTTATTGATTGTCATTGAACCCAAAGAAGACAATAAGCTCATCACATGTGGACTTTCACATAGTAGGTGCCTAACAAGATAACTTGTTGAGGTATACAAATTCCCAATTTTCGTCATAATTATTGATGTAATTTCTGAAGATGTGTGTAAAAGTTTCACATCGTCCCTAAACATGTAGACAGTTATCTCCATAAACTCCATTAACAAGATAACATATTCTTCATCCCTAAACATGTATACAGTTATCTCCATAAAGTCCATTAACAAGATAACATATTCTTGAAGGCTCTTGACTAACAATGCTAGTACCCGCCCACCGAAGGAGAGACTATACTAATTCTTAGAATTGTTATTTTCTTCTATTTCTATACCTTCTTCTATTAATAGATAATTGATTTCACCAAGTAAAAGTATAATCCACAATCTAATAGTAAAGACCATAAAAGCAAAGATATGGGAAGCCTCCTCACATGTTTAATCAACATTCAGACCAACACCTAGAATGGATCTATATTCAAAATCCTACACCTCGTGACAAAGTATAATCCACGTGGATCTATATTCAAAATCCTACAACTAGTGACAAAGTATAATCCATTGAGCTGGTTGATTGGCTTTGTCATGATCGGTATCTAATGCGACACATGTATTAAAAGCAAGCACTCTTTATGTAGTAAATTTCTATCCCGTTTGTAGTTATGAATGATAAGGTGTCGTTGGACAAAAAAAAAAAAAGTATTTTACATATTTTTGAGTAATAAATACTCTAGCAGTAGCATTGTGGATAGTTGGATTTCACTCTATTGCATAATGAATATTGTTCGCCAATAAAATAAATAGATGGTTTGGAACGATCAGCTGAGACCTAGATGGTTTGGAACGATCAGCTGAGACCGTCTCCACCATAAACCATTTGTACATTGCGCTTAATGCCAGATATATAATTCTAAAAAAACAATATGACTGGTTTGTAGTTATGATTATTAATTAACCAATTAACCAAAGTGTGGTTCATTATCTTTTATATGTTTATCTCAAAATACTCACGAATTTTGATCCAATTGGAAATTTCTAACACTAATGAGATAAAATGAGTGCCGTCAAATCTATGAGAGACGTAGGTTTACCATTTTTAAGAGGCGGTCGAAGCCGGTAGAGTGAGGAATACGGCATTGAATGGAATGGCTTCTTCATAGTTTAATGTAATGTAATGTAAGACTCTAAATGATAAATGTTTACTATTTTTGAAATACCATCCAGAGCGATAGAGTGGGGCATACGGCATTCAATGGCGCGTCTATTCAACGAAACCTTGAAAGCAAATTGTGCACGCAATTAAAAAAAAAAAAAAAACCGTGACTGTATCCATGTACCAGGGTTGAATCAAGTTTGCTGCGGCCGCATTAAATGGCTTGTAGCAGGCTAAGTATTGTTGGTAGTGATTAAAATGTTTGAGTTGTCATGCCAGCACATTAAATGGCCTGCAGCAGGCTAAGTATTGTTGGCCGTGATTAGAATGCTTGAGTTGTCATGCCAGCAATGAGCTTGTGACAATAATAATTGCTCTGCTACAGATTGATTAATTTTCATCATACATACAAATAATAATTGCTCTGTGCAAGTTAATTAATTTTCATCATACATACAAATCCTAGACAATACTAACACTACCACTTAACTTGTGATCAATAAACCTTAACAATATATTTATTTGGCTACATTTTAGCTCTAATTAATAACATCTTGAGATCTAATTACTAGCAATAAGCTTGTTACAGTAATCTTTACTCTGCTACAAATTAATTAATTTTTGTCATACATACAAATCTTCCACAACACTACCCCTTAACTTGTAGTAAATAAATCTTTAAAATACTAACACTACTATTTAACTTATGTTCAATAAACCTTGACAATACATTTTTCTGGCTACATTTTAGCTCCAAAAAATCTGTGTATATGCATTCCTCCTGGCGTTGAAATGAACTTTGGATGGATTAAGAAAAATAAGTTGGAGACACGTGAAAGGATTTGTTGAGGTTTTATCATGCAATCCTCCCTCCATCGGACGGAGGAGGAGCAAAGTCAACGTTAACTTTGCTCCTCCTCCGTCCGATGAGGGAGGACTGCTCCATAGCTAGCTTACTCCATTCGGTGGAAGCGTTTCAATGTAAAACTCTTAACCTTGGTTTATTGTGGGACGAAGAGGGCCCAAACTATCATTGCTATAGAAATTTTTTAATTTTGGATAATGGTAAAGTGTCTAACTTTAAACTTCAATATAATTTTTTTTAACGAGACTCAAGTGTTACATTCCTCTATAAATGTTTTTTTTTTTAAGTTAATTAAACATTAAACTAATTACAAAATTGTTGTAGTTATCTATTTATTATAAAATTTAAATATTAAATTAATTAATTTAAATATAAAACAAATACTACTTAATAAACCAAAAAATAAAAACTGATATGAAAAAGCAAACAGTGACTAATGCTTATTTAAATTTTAAGCATAACAAGATATTACTATTATGAAATGAATCTTGGTTATACACTTGTTACATTCAAGTTAATCTTGTTGATCCACTTAAAGAAATCCAAAATCGCAAATAATATATAAACCTATATAGACTTAATTATCATTCAAAATTACCTTATTTGATACAATTATATATAACTTAAGGTATAACACAACTTGTAAGGTATAATAGAACTTGTATATGGTATTTTTGGATATTGTCCTTCTCTATATATGGAACTATATTGAAAAGAAGCAGTTTTGTTAGATCTTTGATATCACTTTTTAGTAATTAAAAGTAGTTATATAGTATAAAATTATTTACCAATTTAAAGAATTTGAATCATAATATTTTGGTATGTAATTTTAATTTTATTATTGCGCCTAGAGACGCTCTACAGCCTAGTATGGGGCAGATCTCGTAACTTTACATAACCTAACGTTACAAAAAATAAAAAATAAAATTTTAATTATCAGTGAAAATAAATGTCCGTAAAAAAAACAACCTAAAATGAGGAAGATCTTGTAACTTTTATTACTTACAAAATATTCAATTGATTTATAAGTATTATATATTCAAAATCATGCTTTCTTTGTAAATTATTATATGTTTTTATTTTAATTTATTTAATGATTTATTTGAATATTATATATTTAAGATAATGCTTTGTTTGCAAATTATTATATGTTTTTATTTTAATTTATTTGGATTTTATGATTAGATTTAATTAACAAATCTTATTATTATATATTAATACTTTATTTATAAATTATTGTACATAAGTTTTTTTATTGATTTCATTTGTCTATTTTTATTTTTTTATGTGTTAAAAATTGTTTATGTATAAATATTCAATGTTTTTAACAATTGCATTATTCTAAATTACTGTATCCAAACACTTCACACTTCACACTTTAACACGGTAAAATTTGTCAAAATTCATCACATTACTTGAGACTAAGTTGTTATAAAAGACATGTCTCTTCCCATCCTCCCAATGAAATTTAAGTGGAGGATGTTAGTGTATTTAATGTAAGTAACCCATCATATTGTGTATTTGTTATAATCTTGACTTGTGATCTTTCTAATTGAGAGGGATGTAATAACTTTAGTGTTGTGATTGACTTCGATTAATGGGAATGTTTAATTAATAAAAAGGAGAAGTGACCTTTGGTCCTTCACATTCCAAAGATACATGACTTTTCACCTTATTTATTTAATAATTAAAATTATAATTATAATTTATTTAATAATTATAATTATAATTATAATTTACAATTGAGACCATAATCTCTATGAATTAGGTTTCCAACATTTCCTCACTTAATATGAAGAGGTGTCATGAGTCCAAGCATCTTTTTGAACTCTTCAAGATTTTTTCTTCTAAGCACTTTGGTGAAGAAGTTTGCAATTTGCTCACTTTTGGAACAATGTTTCAAATTAATAACCTTGACCTCTACATGATATTGAACCATATGGTACTTTTTGTTGATGTGCCTACTTTGATCATGGAAGCTAGAATTATTTTCCAACTTGATTGCAAAATTATTTTCAACCAGTAGAGGAGTAGAATTCTGTAATGTACCCAAACCCAGGTCTAGGCACACTAACTCAAATTTAACTAGTTTTAGGTTAGGGGTTTAAAAATTAAGTCTCAATCACCTCTAGACCCTCGCAAATTTTCCCAAGATGGATTTTAGGATCTGTTATAGCTCAAGGAAAATATACAAAAACCTTAATCAGACACCCAACTTCAACAATTACGTATTCTTTGGGTGCATCATGCCTAGGTAGACTCCTTTGGCTAAACCAAAGGATTCAAGGCAATGGCCCCAAAACTTATGTGGAACCCAACAACTTCCGGTGCAGAATTGGAAGTGGATGTCTATATATAAGTCCCAACTTGGTGTAGGATTCACTGGATTCAAATTTTTTAAGGTTCTTGTGTGATTAGGGAGGATTTGGAAAAAGTCCAAAAATTGGGACTGCACTACCAGGAAATTACCAACTCGACTAAAACGATACCTAAGGCCCATGAATTTATGATTTTTCGCTTGGGATGGATGTTCCTCGGTCTTAACTACCTGTAACAACTTACAACTCGATATTTGTTCAAGTAGAAGTGCGATTATTGCAATTTTAGTGAAGGCTAGTTAAATTCAAGTTAATCTTGTTGATCCACTTGTTACATTCAAGTTAATCTTATTGATCCACTTAAAGAAATCCAAAATCTCAAATAATATATAAACCTATATAGACTTAATTATCATTCTAAATTACCTTCTTTGATACAGTTATATATAACTTAAGGTATAACACAACTTGTAAGGTATAATAGAACTTGTATATGGTATTCTTGGATATTGTCCTTCTTTATATATGGAATTATATTGAAAATAAGCAGTTTTGTTAGACCTTTGATATCACTTTTTCGTTATTAAAAGTAGTTATATAGTGTACAGTTATTTACCAATTTAAAGAATTTGAATCATAATATTTTGGTATGTAATTTTAATTTAATTATTGCATCTAGAGGCACTCTACAGCCTAGTATGGGGGAGATCTTGTAACGTTACTTTACAAAAAATAAAAAATAAACCAAAAAACAACCTAATATGAGGGAGATGTTGTAAGGTTTGTTGAGTAACTTTTGTTACTAACAAAATAATAAAAAATAAAAATTTTAATTTTCAATCAAAATAAATGTCCAAAAAAAACAACCTAAAATGAGGAAGATCTTGTAACTTTTGTTACTTACAAAATATTCAATTAATTTATTAAGTATTATATATTCAAAATCATGCTTTGTTTGTAAATTATTATATGTTTTTATTTTAATTTATTATGATGATTTATTTGAATATTATATATTTAAGATCATGCTTTGTTTGCAAATTATTATATGTTTTTATTTTAATTTATTTAGATTTAATTAACAAATCTTATTATTATATATTAATACTTTATTTATAAATTATTATACATAATGTCATTTATTTATTTTTTATGTGTTAAAAATTGTTTATGTATAAATATTCAATGGTTTTAACAATTGCATTATTTTAAATTGTTGTATCCAAACACTTCACACTTTAACATGGTAAAATTTGTCAAAATGCATCACATTACTCGAGACTAAGTTGTTATAAAAGACATGTCTCTTCCCATCCTCCCATGAAATTTAAGTGGAGGATGTTAGTGTATTTAATGTAAGTAACCCATCATATTGTGTATTTGTTATAATCTTGACTTGTGATCCCTCTAATTGAGAGGGATGGAATAACTTTAGTGTTGTGATTGGCTTCGATTAATGGGAATGTTTAATTAATACAAAAGGAGAAGTGACAAGTGACCTTTGGTCTTTCACATTCCAACGATACATGACTTTTCACTTTATTTATTTAATAAATAAAACTAAAATTATAATTTACAACTCAGACCATAATCTCTATGAATTAGGTTTCCAACATTCCCTCACTTAATATGAAGATGTCACATGCCTCAATTTTTGCAAAAACAATATTATCTTATTTGATTTTATTTGAGGACAATATGTTAAATTTTATGCTAAGTTGTAATTGATGACTCAGCAGAGTCAAGGATATTTAATGTAATTCTGAATATTTTAATTATAAATAAATAAAGGTGGATACAACAGATTAGGAGAGCTGTTAAAAGAGTGTTTACTGGTCAAATTGGTGGAGGAGACTGGGTGGAGAGCAAACAGACATGTGGTAGCATCCTCAAACCACTTCCAACTGTTGCAGGTGGCAACCTCCCTACATTTGGGGTCATGATCCCCCAAGAAAGTGGGATCAAAGCAGGTGGCTCAATTAATGACAACTGACCCAAAAGACCTAGGCAATCTTTATAAAAATGCCCATTGAAGAGAGCTGAGGTTGCTCATTCTAGAGAAGTGATCATTGAGGTGAATGTACTTCAGAGAAATTCAATGGCAAGGGAATTTGTGGAAAGAGTTTGAGGGGTTAAGTGCTAAGTGATCTAGTGCAGCTTTTTAGCTGAAGGATCTTGTTGCTGAGTGCAGAGTGTTTTCTGAGTCTTTGGACTAGTCTATTGTTTGCATGCTCCACCAGTTCTCAGCCAAGAAGACCAGGAACAGGCTCGAGGGTCCTGAGGAAGCGTTGTTTGAGTGCTCTCCAGGAGTTGGTAGGGAGGAATGACCTCCTAACATTGTTGTTGTCCATCTTAATCAGGTTCTACATTCTTTTATTTTACTGTGTTAGATGGTTAAATGTGAATCTGACTGCTAAATAAATGTTAAATATTTAGTTGTAAAATGTTAGAGTTAGTAATATTTTGGATTAGTGAAGGAATGAATCCGAATAGATGAAAAATAATTCTAATCTGTGTTTTTCCATGTTTGGAAGGACCAGACCGTACTCTAGCACAGACAGAGTATTTAAAGTAGATGAAGGAAATAATAGAAGACTGAAATAAATAGATGTGGTTATGCAATTTATAATAGCAGAGTAATTTATTTATGTATGTAGATTATTATCAAAAAGAACAATAACCTGGTTATTTATGTTATTGTTTACAAGCTGATGTATGTAAATATACTGGAAAATAAATAGTAGTAATCTAGTACAGGTAGAAGAATTAATATGATAAGAAAATACCTTAGCAGATAAATGTTATATTTATAGATAGTAGATTATTCTTTTTATTCAAGTTAAAATATGCATGAGGTTAAAACTGTGTTACATTATAGATATATTCCTTTGTATATATCTAGTAACTAATTGCAATGCAGTAGAAATAACACAGACAAATTATTTTATTACATTCAGTTAAATAAAGTAATAAACTACAATTACTTAGTTTTATTTATTGATAATATCACTAAACTAAGTCTACTAAATACTATAAATCAAGTAGGGTATTATTAAAGTAATTAAATTATAAAGAACAAATTAAGTGACAGAATATTTTTAAGAACTCTGAGTAACCCTATCTGTTATTTATTAAATGAAACAATAAGAATATAATAATAACTAATGTATAAATAAATGTCTATATATGAAAAGAACTGTCTTAAATTTTACAAATACCTGTAAAAGTAAATTACAGGGTTGAAACCTTAAACAAATATTATAATTACGAATGACAAATGTTTAAGTTATAACCCAATTTCTTGGATTATTTTATTAATAACCAATTAAACTAATAGAAACTATTTACAATCCATTAAGGACAAATGAAAAAGACAATTGTAATGATAACTGGAATTTTTTCATATCACACCTATAACCCTAATTAAAAACAAATTTAACAAGTAACATAACATATTAAATAAACTGAAAGATTTATTTAACCAGGGTTTCATTCAGGAACAACCTTAGCTCGTATTTATGAGTGAACAAGTAAAAATTATAAACTATCCATGACTAAGTGACAGTCTTAAAACATTAACAATAATCTAATTATAAAATATATAATAAACAGTAGATTCTTTATACACAGTCGAATAGGGTAAAAACCCTAAGTACACAGAGTCATAAAAAAAATAGCATTACTGCAAGCGAGTCCGAGCTCGAAAGAAAACTTCTTTAAAAACCATTGTTTTACATTAACAAGCCATAAGGCTGAACTTTTAAACCAAATACAAAACCCAGCTCACAACCGGAACTACCCATCGATGAAACAAGGGTTTGTACACATAATAAAAACCAACATTAACTTATAAAAAGAAACTGCATAGCTAGTGGCAGAGCTGGACAAGCCTCTAAGCTTAGGGTGACACCCTCAACAACCCCGTTACAAGCAGGGAAAGAACCCAAACGTTGAAACACAGGGCTTACCGGATTGAAGCCACGGCCCTCGAAGATAGCCAATATCATCTTCTTCAACAGTCTGCAAATGAAGTCTCGAGTTCCTACAATGTGAGCACAACACTGTGTTAATTCGAAACTCTTCTATAAAAATAACCTAACTATAAACAATCTTTACGGAGAGCTTTTTAATATTGGAATGAAAACTAAATATTTACCTTAAATAAGGAAAACAAACAGTCTAGCCACGGAACTGTCACCAACAGTAAGCATGCACACGATTTTTCCAAACCCTACGACCACAAAGAAGCACACGGACAGCAGCAAAGTCACAGCTTCGCACAACAGTGACAGGCCATGAAATAATCAAAGTGGAGTTACAAACATGCCACAAGCCATTTGCAAAGAAACCAACAAACTCGTGCAGAGTATAAACCCACAGTTGCAAAGAAATGGCAACAAGACCAAACACCAGAGGCTACAGCTACGATAAAATCAAGCATTGGAGCAAGAAATAGTAGAGACCACACTCATGGCCGCCATGAGAGCTTGCAGAATAGCCCAAATGCCCGCGGGAACATCGAAGGAAAAATGACAAAGTGTTAGGGTTATAAGAGTTTTATGCCACCAATACATGGCTAGGAGGTGACCACGTGTCCTCAATTATTCCAACCATGCATGGGTCGAGTTCTATAGTTCACCTGCGATCAATAATTTTCAATTATTTAAACAATGATTTAATCTCAACCTTGCTTATGCTATGAAGTTTGCATATAGAAATTATCCCATCACTAATCATATGTCCATTATATGGTATTATTGTTAACACGATATGGACGTTTGGTAAACCATAATTTATCAATGTTGACCCTAGTAAGTGTAGTAACCATTTGTTATATGGAAAAGTCCAAGTTGAATTGTTTAAAACCATCGAACAACTATAGATTTATATGTTTATATACATTGTGGTCTATGCATGGTTATACTCTTTTAATATCAACAATTCAAAATGATAATAAAATTATAAGTCGGATAACATAGTAAAAGTAACATCATGTGTTGTTTTACAAGTTCAAATTTGGTTTAGCCTTAGAACCCTTCGAACTATTATAGTGGTATAGGCTTGTAGAACGATGTTGGATATGCATGGTTTGTAAAACAAACTTATCACTCTTAAACCAACCAGCTTGGGGTGGTTTTTAATTTATGAAACTGAATAGAGATGAATGGCTTAACATTAGAATTATCAACATGACTTTTACCAAGTTTCATTGGTGTTTTAAAACTTCCATAGACACTGGGTGCTTCACATTATGACAATGCTAGAAGTTTACCTTATTGTGTATGTAGAGTACTTAGTTTTGTAAGTATACAAGATAACTGGTACTTCTTATAAGGTAGAATTGTGATCTACCATAATACCTAATGTAGGGACGAGTTTGATGTAAGAAAGGTGTTATAGTAATAATAAGAATTACAATGGATTAACCTTACTCAAGTCTATAATCTTTGGGAACAACATTGATTGACTTAGGTTAATAAGTAAAGACAAACATTACTCCGTGTGAAACGATGTAGTTGATTTACACTAATCAAACTTATAATAACAAGAAGTTTTACAGGCTGTAAGCTTCCTACATAATGTAAGTATCGATCAGCTTGATACTCAAATAAATAGTATGATAATGTATAATAACCAATAGTACAATAAGTATAACATTGCAAGATATGCATATCAAAGTAGAAGTTACTATGCAACTAAGATTACAAGTTTAGAGCCACAGGAAGTATCTTTACTGTCGCTATGTTCGATAAAGAAAGGAACTCATTTATTTGAACTTCGTTTACAAGAAAAACTGAAGAAAGCAAACTACTTTACCTCACGGAAGTTGCTTGGAAATTTATCAGCTTATCTACTAAGCATTTATTTGCAAATAGAAACACTTCTTGATACTTTATGAAATTAAAACGTTTACTTTGTCGATCATACCTGTAAACCTGTAAGAACCAGTAATCTTTCTGCGTTAGCATAAATGCTAAGTAAGCCTAGGATTCAAAGTTAGATTCCACCTACTTGTCATAAAGAAGACTCATCAGTAAACTGAAATAAAACAATATGCAAGTAAACCTTATTCATGTTACAAAAGGAAACTACTTAGTTAACGTAATTTGAAAATATGTAATACTAATCATTGGACTGTTTCTTTTTCTGCTAACCGTTAGCTGTCAATAAACCACAACACTGACATTTTATGTTATCTCAAAATTTTAATTTTTTGTGAAAATTTGGGGTTTTGATAGAAGAGGTGTCATGAGTCCAAGCATATTTTTGAACTCTTCAAGATTTTCTCTTCTAAGCGCTTTGGTGAAGAAGTTTGCAATTTGCTCACTTTTGGAACAATGTTTCAAATTAATAACCTTGACCTCTACATGATATTGAACCATATGGTACTTTTTGTTGATGTGCCTACTTTGATCATGGAAGCTAGAATTATTTTCCAACTTGATTGCAAAATTATTTTCAACTAGTAGAGGAGTAGAATTCTGTAATGTACCCAAACCCAAGTCTAGGCACACTAACTCAAATTTAACTAGTTTTAGGCTAGGGGTTTAAAAATTAAGTCTCAAACACCTCTAGACCCTCACAAATTTTCCCAAGATGGATTTTAGGATCTGTTATAGCTCAAGGAAAATATACAACAACCTTAATCAGACACCCAACTTCAACAACTATGCATTCTTTGGGTGCATCACGCCTAGGTAGACTCCTTTGGCTAAACTAAAGGCTTCAAGGCAATGGCCCCAAAACTTATATGGAACCCAATGGCTTCTGGTGCATAATTGGAAGTGGATGTCTATATATAAGTCCCAACTTGGTGTAGGGTGCACTAGATTCAAATTTTTTAAGGTTCTTGTGCGATTAGGGAGGATTTGGAAAAAGTTCAAAAATTGGGACTGCACTATCAGGAAATTACCAACTCAACTAAAACGATACCTAAGGCCCATGAATTTATGATTTTTCACATGGGATGGAGGCTACCTGCAAAAACTTACAACTCGATATTTGTTCAAGTAGAAGTGTAGTTATTGCAATTTTACTGAAGGCTAGTTAAATTCACAAGGTGTTTGAGCATAGGTGAGAAATAACATAGAAGAGAGACTCATAAATTGCAGAAGATTAAACACAACAATATTATTACCAGAAATGGAAGTCTACATCAACATTTGATGGTTTTCATTACGATAGGCATTCATCATGGAATTCCATACATCAAACTATCAACGTTGCAACTGCTTCACTACAAAATTGCTAGGAAACTAACACATCAAAAACTGGAGAAACATAAGCATAATTACTAGAACTAAATGGACCTGCAATTGGCAATAAACCTTAGTGAAAAGTATTGAGTTTCCTTCTCCTTGATCCCAAGTGCAATGCTAACAAACACTCCAACTGGTTTTGGTTACAAAGGGGCAAATCTCCCAAGTCTTGAAAAGATCAGAGCTCTTCAATTCAACAATCAAACTGGAAAAAGATGTGAAATGGAGTGCTCAACCTCCTTTTTATAAACTTCTCTCATGAAAATGATAAAATAACAACAATAATAGTAAAATTAATTATCTTAGGAGAGAATATCATTGTTACATTATTGTCACATGTGGACCCGCCCTCTTTCGTCAAGTGCACACTCCTTGGACAAATTTAGGAACTGTATATTTATTGATATTCTTGCCTTGATTTCTTGTCTTTTCTTATTGATGTTGCATTTCCTGCTTTCCTTGATTTTTTGTTACTTTCTTGCTTTTCAGTGCTTCCCTACTTTTCTTTGGTTTTCATTACTTGCCTACCTTTCACTACTTTTCTAAGTGGGATACAACTCATAAGACTTATCCTCCATCCTATGCGCCCTCTTGATCCACCTAGATAAATTACAACTCATAAACAATAATTAGAAAATTAATTATTCCAAAATTGTGGTCTCTGTCATTCTTTCATCATTTATTTAATTACATAAATTTATTATAGCCAAAATTAACTCCTTATTAGTCAATTTTCCACTAGGACCCATGGGCATCTAAAGGGATAGTGATTGCTCAATGGTTCTATAAAAATTGGGGACAATATAGTCCTCCCCTCCCAAAATTTGCTTGTCTCAAGCAAGGGAAAACATGATGATAAAACATTTGGACACTTTTTCACTAAATTTTGCAAGCTACTGCATACACCATTTGAACTTAATCTCCTTCATGGATGACCCCTTTTTAAGCTTACATTGGTCATACTTCACTCTCAACTCATGAACTATCATGCTTATGAAACATTCCATTGCAAGTTTAGTTGCAAATCATGAATTGAATTTGACCAATGCATGCACAATGGCCAAACTTCTCTTGTAGCAGTTGAAATAGTAATGATCATGCATTTGTAAAATTCTATTCCTAAAACACAAATCATACAATTGACATGTGTTGTACCACTTTTCATACTTCAATCCATCCAATGACTCACATGCAATCCATTCTTACTGCCATACATTGAGCTCCTTATGCGTTAAGATTCAACCTCAAACTTGCTCCTTCTTAAGCATTCTCTTCTCTTCTCTTATCCAATACATGTATAATTGCTAACACCTCCATGAATTTGAATGAGAAATGTTCTTGATAGGGATGCAACTTCATGAGATTAACATGGGAACATTGACGTAACATATTCTTTATCTTTTTGAAAACTCATTGAGAATTCTCATCCCCATAGGAGACTCATTTCCTTACATGGAAAACCACATGTGTTATGAAATGAAAGTATCCTCTTCATGGTGCACCATCCTTACCATGCTCAATTATAGGATCAAAATGCAATATATCTATCCTTCCAATTTTGTGTTCAAACAAATTGATATGCAATGATTACTCTAACCAAGTACATGACATAGATTCCAAACCAAAAGAGTACTTCTCCAACATCCTACCATGAACCAAAATGTAAAAAAATAGAATAAAATCAAGCTTACAAAAGTGCTCGATGTATTCTCTACTCATGTAAGATAATGAATCCATAGGTGCATCAACGATGCGAATGCTCATGCACAAAAATCCAAAATGGTCATAATGACAACTAGGTGATGTCTCTTGCGATATTTCTTCTTCCAAGTGAAATAGATGATGATGATGATGGATAAGGTGGAGATCATATTTGGGGAAATGACTTGATCACATAAAAACCATTCTTCTTAAAAGGTGTCTTTTTCCCCCATACAATAGTGTGAATTCTCCTGTTGGAACAATGGAATCCAAGGATGATACCAGGGTCCCAAATGAACCTGAGTAGTGGGAAGTGTCTTCTACTTCCACCTCTACACTACATAATTTCAACACAAAGAGTCTTTATAAGAATCCCAATCCAAAAATTAGGAAAATAGTGAGTCCATCCATAAGATGATTTCCCATGCAGGAAACCAAACAAATTCTCCTCATGGATAGACTGTTGGAAATCAATACTAGCTTGTCCTCTAGGATCCCATTGTTCATGCTTTAATCTTCTCAATGTTTTGGTAACCTAGAGCAACTTGTCACTCCATAGGATATCAAAATCCCATGGCCATATTGGAATTTCATCACTTCCTATCCTTTTGAAAATCCATGATATTAGATCTAATAATGCTTGGATATCTTCTCATGGCAACTGAATGCTTGCTTTCTTAACTGCATCCAGCATTCTATGAATGCAAGATGATGGTGGTTCCCATCCTACCATATAAATGCACATCCAATACTTGGATGTTGTGTACTAAAACTATCCTCGGGATGTAATACATACCTCCATCAAAACATGTGTTTTACCAGCCATGTATGCTTGAACGGTAGTGGTGTAAGAGGAAGGATGTGATCCTACAAACTCCATGCGTAGCTGCTCTACCTCCCTGGCCTTGCCTTCTACATGCTTGAGTGTAATATTATGATCCATGATTAGTTTCAAGTAGGATGATTTCATCTCTTCCAATGCTTATTTTATGATGCATAGTTGGACACTAGTGACACCTTCAATGGTGCCTCTTTTCCTTTCCCCCAACTAATTCCTCCACATAAGATCTTCAATAAGTTTGTATGCACCATCCGATCTGACCAACACTTAAAACATCTTCTTTTTCAATGACTAAGAGTTGGATCTCTAAGTCACATAATGGTACATCATATGGGGAGTCACGAGACTCATGTGAGATCATATCTACTACTTTGGCCCTTTCATTGTCTTCCTCCATTGGCATGAAACCATATTTAACACTTACATTTCAAATATCAGAATCAAAAGATTCTATTGTTGAGTTTTGTGCATATATGTTGAGCTTTGATATTTAAAAGTTTAATTGCTGAAATATATAGCACTTGAAATCAATAAACCATTCACATGAACATTCAACCAAAGCACAAGGTATACCCTAGGGAAAACTCTCAAAACAATGAGGATGAAAATTTCCATGTTTGAGCAAAAATTGAAGACGCTTGATCGTTAAAACTTTTCTTTAACAATCAATCACAACATATGTTAATATCATTGACAATTCAATCACATAAGACACAAGAAGCACCCTAGGAAAACCCTCCAAATTCAGAGGATGAGAAACCCAACAATCCTTTGAGTATGATAGATAATTGCAGAGAATGGTTTCCAATACATTAGGATATTTCCTAATAAGAGATAGCAACAGAGAAGAGATCACTAGGAACATTGTCTCAGCCTTGCCAAGTGAATAACACTTTAATAACAAGCTTATTCAGTCATACAATGAGAGGTCGTGAATGGTTGCATGCCTTTGTGCACTATGAACACTGTATGCATTGTTTATAGATTAACATTTTATGCCTTCCTTGACTTGGTGCCAAGTTGTCACCCTGAAATTCTCTCCCATACTGAAGATATGCGCCCTCCTGAATTCACTAAGTATTAACTTCCTTTAACTAAATGTGAACTGATTGAATTGAATGTGAACTGATTAAACTAAATGTGAATTGAATGTTACAACTAACTTCCTCTCGGGTCTGGGAACAATATACCAAACAACATTCTTCGGAATAGAATGATATTCATATGACATAACATCTTTCCACACTTGCTGCTCTGAATCCTCTTCATATGATGAAGGATCTGAGTCACTGATGCTTCTCATCAATGCAACATATCATGAATACCTATTAGGATGCTTGCACTCTCTGCAAGAGCCTACTGGTGCTCCATTATTCTCAACATCTCTCAATGAATCTCGGTACCATGCTGACCTCCTCTTTATAGGAGGTTCATTAACCAGTTCAACTAGTTCATTAATGACAGGTATCTATGCATGTTCTTCTAGATTATCCCTCTGAACATTAGAAGGGGAAGAATCATCATCATGATCCTCCGATATAGGAGCCTAAACTTCCTCTGTCTCTGGATCACATTCAAGCTCTTTTGGCCGCTTGAATGCTTCCTCCTCAAGCAAAGTCACATCCCGACTAACCTCAACATGTCTCTCACCATGTACATATATTCTAAATTCCTTGGAGGTCTCACTGTAGCCCACAAAATTTCCCTTCTTTCCAGAAGGTTCCATCTTGGTTCTCTTTTCTTTTGGTATGCAGATATACATAGTACATCCAAATATCTGAAGATGTGATATTCCTGCTTTCTCACCAGTGGATACCTCTTCAGGTGTTTTCTCATTAAGAATTGCATGCAGACTTCTATTATGTATGTACACTGTTGTACTAGTGGATTCTTCCCACAAATAAGTAGATATATCATGATCATATAACATGGATTTTGCAGCCTCACAAAAATTTATGTTCTTTCTCTTTTCAACCCCATTCTGTTGTGGGTTGTAAGGAACTATTAATTGTCTGCATATCCCTGCATCACTACAGAAATCATTAAAAGCATTTGATTCAAATTCTCCAACATTGTCATACCTTGGGGCATGACTATGCCTACTTGTCTGATTCTCTACTAAGGATTAATATTCTTGAAATTTACTGAAAGTTTCACTCTTGTATTTCATGAAATAAATCCAGGCCTTACGGGAGAAATCGTCAATGAACAATACAGAGTAAAGGTGTCACTGAGGGAAGGGGATGACATGGGTCCACATACATATGAGTGTGCTAAATATAATATTCATATAGATTTAGTATGGATGTTAGGAAACTTATTTTTAACATTCTTTCCTAAAGCACAACCCTGCCAAATAGTATATGCACAAAATCAAAACTAGGCATACCTTTCGCCATTCATTGCAAATGAGGGAGTGCTCTAAAGTAGAGGTGTACAATCCTCCTATGCCAAATCTCACATGAGATGATAGTTTGATGTTCCATGGATTAAATATACTTTGCTGGGATCTTCTAAAGTCCTCCCTCTCAAACTCCAATGATAGTAGGAGTATCAATGTTCTAGTTCTTCGGCCATAAGTATGCATAATTCTCCATGAAGATAACTTTGAAGACCTTATCTTTAAGAATTTAAACTAAGACTAAGTTCTTCTTTAATACAAGGACATAAATTATGTCCTCCACATGTAGCGTGTCTCTTGAACACATCTAAAAATATGTGGATCCAACTCCTTGGATCGAATATGTGGAATTGTCCCCCAATTCTACAATGCATGCATATTGTTTCTCTTTTATGTTGGAGATTGCACCCTTGAACCATGATATGTGCTTGGAAGCACCATTGTCAATCGTCCATGTATGTTATCCTCTGATGAGAAATCCAGACAAAGAAAAAATAAGGTAATACTCCCTCCTTGTCTCTTTTCTCCGCGGGTCCATCTTTCTTGGAAGTTTCTTCTACGACAATGGAAGCATGAAATATTCCTTCTCTTATTTTCCTTATATGGAAATTTTGTGCAAAGTGGACCAGATTTTGAAAATAATAACATAGAATTTTTTATTTGTCAAAACCTTTATTAATCTCTTTATTCTTTGGACGGAATAACTTCTTGGGAGTGAAAGGCTTCCTCCCTTTCTTGGTTCTTTTCGTGAGGAAAAGATTATCCTCCTTAGTTTTCACAACTTGTTTTCTGGATGCACCCTTCTTCTTGGATGCAATCATGCCAAAGTCTTTTGAAGTTGGGTTCCTCTTCTCTTCCATTTATCGTAGCAAGAAAGGTCTCCCATGAGGGGGGGACTCCTTCGATGGTGTTTTGAAGAAGGTCATCCTCATCCGTCTCCACACCAATGCTTGCAAGTTGATCCTTCACCTATGAAATCTTTCTGAAGAAGGAAGCTACGGTCTCATCTCTTTCCATATTCATGTTGCACAACTTGTTCTTCAAATCCCTCTTTTGAGTAGGGGCCTTCTTCTTATAAATATTTGTGATGTGTCAAAACACTCATTTTTTGTCTTCAATGGTGTGATCATCGACATGAGGTTGTCCTTCTTGGAGTCATATATGATCCTCTTTTCCTTTGCTTGATTCTTCTTGTAATTGGTTCTTCCTACATTTTTAGTGGGATCTTCGATCACGGTGGTCACAAAGGAAGCAATATTATGCTCTTCAAGAATGTTAATCACCCTCGCCTTCCATGTGTTGAAGTTTGATGTTCCTTCAAGTCGATCTTCCGGTCAGATGGAGATTGATGCCATTGCTTCAATCTCTTTGTTGAATGCTTCAATATCTGTGTAGGTTTAGAATGTTTGCACAAAACTAATCTCTTGAATTCCCTTGCTCTAATACCATGTCAATGTTTGAGCAAAAATTAAAGATGCTTGAACTTTAACACTTTTCTTTAATAAACAATCACAACATATGTTAACCTCATAGACAATTCAATCACATAAGACACAAGAAGTACCATGGGAGAACCTTCCATATTCGGAGGATGAAAAACCCAACAATCCTTTGAGTATGATAGATAATTGTAGAGAATGATTTCCAATACATCAACATATTTCCTGATAATAGATAGCAATATAGAAGAGATCACTAGGAACACTGTCTCGGCTTTGCTAAGTGCATAGCACTTTAATAACATGCTTATTTAGTCATACATTGAGAGGTAG
Source organism: Pseudotsuga menziesii (assembly GCA_001517045.1). Taxonomy (NCBI): domain Eukaryota; kingdom Viridiplantae; phylum Streptophyta; class Pinopsida; order Pinales; family Pinaceae; genus Pseudotsuga; species Pseudotsuga menziesii. The sequence goes on from LPNX010826811.1 coordinate 426,248, forward strand.
CGAGTGGTTGCATGCCTTTGTGCACTATGAACACTGTGTGCACTATTCATACATTAACCTTTTGTGCCTTCCTTGACTTGGTGCCAAGTTGTCACCTTGAAATGATCTCCCATACTGAAGATATGCGCCCTCCTAAATTCACTAATTGTTAACTGCCTTTAACTGAATGTGAAATGATTGAACTGAATGTGAACTAATTAAACTGGATGTGAACTGAATGTGACCTAATTGAATTGAACTCAATCATCAACTAACTGCTTGACTATTAGTTAGGAGTTTAATCGAATGTCTTTAGTGCTTCACAATCAGTTCCATCCATGAAAAAACACTTTGCATAAATCAAGGAGTAGATTCCTTAATTAACTCAAAATTGTTTTTCCACAACTAAGACTTACTGATGTCTTTCCAATTTGAGTTCACTGATGGTATGACATGGGAAATACGAATCCTTACTCTTTCTCTATGTTGATCTCATTTATCATTAATTAATTATTGCATGGTCCATATATGTATTATTTAATTAATCATTTACCATATCATACTCAGAATAATTTTTCCATACTAATGGTCATATGTATTACCCCGGTTCATATAGTCATATGCTAAAGTAATTCACTCTAAGGGTAGCTATCCCCAGAGGAGACTTATAGCACCTAGTAACCATGACTAGAAATACATCACATAGCATATACACATGACTTGATACAACACAAGTCTATAGTCTTGATACAACACAAGCCCAGTCTTGATATAACACAAGACTCTGATCTTGATACAACACAAGATTCCGATCTTGATACAACACAAGATCCTGATCTTGATACAACACAAGATCATAGTACAAGAATCTTTCATGAATAGGACTTGATACAACACATTGTCCTATGTTGATACAACAAAAGATTCTTTAACTTAATACAACATAAGTTCTTGACTTGATACTACACAATTCCCTTAACTTGATACAAAACAAGTTCCAGGATTGATACAACACAAGTCTCCTAGAGAATGACTCCTAATGTTGTACATTTAATAGAAAAACCCCAACAAATCTTCAGAGTAAAATTATGATAGATAGTAGAGAATGTCTTTTACAATAGAAGATTGCTTACGACACCCCAAGTGCAAGATAAAAGAGAACGAAAACCCCATATGTAGATACAGAGAAATAGATAAGAGAGAACAATAAAATCATCTTTCAAATGTGTCCAACACATTAATAACTAGCAAGAACCACTTCCATGCAAGGTGTATTGAATCATTGAATGGGGAATTAGCCTCCATGCAAACTATGGTGAATTTCCTTCATGGAGAATTTCTCTGTACTTCAGTTTCTTCAATCCTACAAAGACAATGTACAATGCATTTTTTTTTTATTTTTTTTTTCCATGTGGTTCACTAATCGGCTTGGCCGATCGCTACATCCACGAAATAATTTCTGGCGAACCCACCCGAAGGGGCCTCACACCCGCGGTCGCTGCGTGCCTAACCCCAAGAGAGTCGATGAGAATGGATCCCGCGACCTCACATGCTGGGAGGCCTAACTACGAGTACTCGATCGATTGAGCTAACTCTTGGGGCATGTACAATGCCTTTCTTATTTAACATTAAATAATTCTTTATTGACTTTAGAGTGAACTTTGTTACACATAAATCTCATCACCATCATGTGTTGAGGTCTAAAACGTTAGAAATTGCCCTCAATTCCAAACTGTGAAGCTGGACATTGGCCCAGACTCCTATTTTCCATATTTGAGTCCACCACTGCCTTTGCCTTTAATGCAAAAAGTGTTACCTTCTTCAGTAATTCCTATTGTCTCTTGACGATAAGCAGTGCCACTGCCTTTACCCTTTGTTCAAAACATAGTTCCACCTTTCTAACGCTCTATCTACAAAGAGGACAAGCGGTGCTTGAGTTTTAAAGAGAAAAAGAGAAGATTCATGAAGCTTCTCGAAGGAAGACTTCGTGGCACCCTCATCCATACTCTTGTGGACCACCTGGACTTGAGATCCCCCCTAGTAGGATCTCCCTTCCACCTCATCCACCATTTTCTTAACCATCCCTATCCTCGCAAGGCCTATAAAACCTAGATCATCCCCCATGGTTGAGAGAGAGAAAATCTATGCTGCTGCACTGAGGTTCTAGCCAAATTTAGGGTGAGCATAGAAGGATAAAGTTGGAGCTTTTGAGGACAAGCCATAGAATGTGAAGGAGCATCACAACACTAAGGCAATTGTTGTAATATCTCTTCTTCATTTTAATGCAAAGATGGTTCCTTTCCCATAAAATGTATTATGTTGCAATCATTCATTCTATTATTGTATTCCTTAGTCACTAATATAGAACTGTAGACCATTTTCTGGTACCTTTGATCTTGCTTGTTTGTTTGATTTGTTTGTGCAGATACATCCGTGGAGATTCATCACCATAGGAGACAACTACATCACATTACAGAATAGCCAAAGGACTCATTCCATATATCTACAAGCTCTAGGGGAAGTCTTCCATCCTTGTTATCACTGATTTGTTTTAGATCTGAACCATTCAGACCTAGAGAAACAGCTCTTGTCAGCAAGAGGTGAGAATTTCTAGCAACAAATCGGGCGTCCATACTGGGGACAACATTCAACACATCTGATCTTCCTTGGTTTTCAAACTCTTGTCTCTAATCCAAACTCCAACCTTTTAGTGATCAGATCTACTAGCTTTCTAGCGATATTTTGGTTCAATTTAACCAAATCTGTTCAAATCTGAAACACATTTGCTTTCTGTACTTAATTTTCCTGTTAGTTTTATAATTTGATGCTAGTATTCCAGCACCTAACTTTCTCTTTTTCACCACTTTTTGTTTTGACATCTACAGGAGTCATCGGGCATTCATAGAGGACAATAGGCAATGCTACCGCGCTTGCTCAGTAGACATTAAGTGGTGCCACCCCTCTGTCATAGTGGATGAAAGGCGGTGCCCAGGTGGAAACGCTCTATCACCAATCTTCTGCAAGCAGTGCCAGGTAGGGTTTTGACACCCCTGTGATTTCAAAGCTTAGTTAGGTTTTCTTTCTGTTCTGTGTGTTTTTTGGGCTTCACTTTTGAGATATGGACTGTTAAATTCAAAGCCTGAAAGTGGTTAAGGATTATTTTGCTTTGGTTAAAGGAGCTAGGTTTCATCCATCTATCTAGATGCTTGTATGCTTGGTTTTGATTTTCAAAAGGTGTTCTTGGAAGTTAGTATAGTTAGATCTCTTTTTACTGTCTGGTCAACTGAAAAGGAATCTTTGCTTTGTGGTTTTTTCTTTTGTTCTTCGTAAGTTTATGAAAAACTGATTTTTGCTTTTGATTCAAAGAAGAAAAAAAATGAGATTTGATCATAGTTGTATTTAAAGACAGATCATTGGAGCCCTAATTATCTTCACAACCTTTCAAGCATCTGTATTCTTCTTTTTCCTTTATATGTTCTTTTCTCGTCAAAAAATATATCATAGTTATATGTTAGATCTTTACATTTTTTGAAGAATGTTAAAAAGTTCTTAGTGTGCCATTTAGTGCTAGTGTCTTTCTTTTTGGGAAAAGAGATCTCACTTCGTTCTTACTTTCAAGATCAATTTAGAAGTTTTTGTTGCTTGTTTGCATTTTTTAAAGATAAGTTTAGTGTGACTGTTTGGGAGATTTTTGTTTTGAAACAGAATTAAATCACTCTTTCCTTCCTGTAAGTAGGGCATACTTCGAATGATAAAGTGAAAAATTTGCATATCATTTTGCATGATTTTACTTTTTCTGTCCACACTTCATGCATTCACCTAATCATTCAAGATAAAATTAATGGTAGCTATAGATTAAAATTTTTAGTAACTTGAGTGATAGGATAGAGACGTGTTCTGACATCTTAAAACATAGGAGTTGTCGTTCTATTGCATGCACTGCATCCTGGGAATTATGTGGTTCTTCCACATACAATTGGTATATCATACGACCTTTTACATACCCTTGAGGCATATAGAAAGGTACTTCACATACTCGATTGTATATCGGAATGCCCCTATTGAACGATTGTGCATTAGACATCACTAACATGGATTTGAGCTCCCACGTACCTTGTGTATATCGGGAGACCCTTCTAGGATTCCCTAAACCATCTGAGAAAAACATTTTGTCTGTCTTGTAAGCGCAATACACCGAGAACAACACTTGGGGAGCTACTACGCACGTACCGTCCAGGTAAGCAGGTATTCAGGCAAGGGTACGGTCCCAAGAAAAATATGAGCTTGGTTCCTCCAGTCTTTGGATGTTTGGTCTTCAGTTTTTAAATTTAGTTTTTCATTAATACACCCTTGCCTATAGCAAGGTGGCTCCGGCCTCGATGTCGTGACTTGTATCACCTTTTTCTCATCTTATAAAAGATATACAGCAAATGAGGGTTTAATAACTTGAATGTTAGTTTTGTTTTCAAACCCACGCCATGATGTTGGGTGCACCGGCCATGATCCGCGTGTTTTAAATTTTGTTATGTTTAAGCCTTTCGGCCTGACAGAGTAATACACTTGGTTTCAAAGGTTTCTTTTTAGCTTCGTGCTCTGTCTCGATTATGAGATGGTTTTATAACTTGTAAAATTTATGGCTCTGAGGAAATGAAGTCTTTCCTTCTTCGACTCTTAATAATGGTAATTATTGTTTTAAATATTTTTCTTGTAAATAAATAAAGATAAAATAAAGACTGTAAGTTCAGCTGAAAGTTAATTTTTATAAGTTTATGCTTTTCAGTTAGGATTAAATCCTAGGGTTACTGTAAAAGAACCCTTAGATAAATATATTCTTAAAATTTATCCATGTGTTGGTTTCTGTTTACCTATTTTACATTGTTACAATAGTATTGATATTATTTATCATGTTTAAGTATTTTATTTTCTTTTAAATAAAAGAGTTATACAAATACTGTAAGTTCTTAGCTTATTTCTATTTACTGTTTACTTTTAAGTTCTTATTTGTTTATTGCTCTATTAATTTGTAAAGATTCAGAGTTATGTAATAATTAAAACAATAACTTTGTAACCTTGATTATCTCTTTATTTATAATAGTTAAATAAATTGGTTAGGGTTTCAACCCTAAAGTTTTACCTTTACAGGCATAAGCTTGTCTGATAATTGTAAGATAGTTTCTTCATAGTAATTATTTAGTTTTATACTAGTTATTAATTATATTTTCATTGCTTCTATTTACTAAACTGTCAAATAGAATTTACTGAGAGTTCTTGAAAAGATAATGCATAGACTCTGTAACTCACTTTACTCTTTATAATTTTAATTTCTTTTAATATAACCCTATTTAGTTTATAATAAATACAAGTCTTAGATTTAGTTGATATTGTTAGAAAATAAACTATGTGATTAGTAAATCGTTTATTTACTTAACTATAAGTAATCATTGTAACTCTAAGTGATTTTTCTGCTGCATTTCAATCAGCTACTAAGTGAAAACAGAGAAATATAAACATATGATAACACTGTTCAACCTCCATAAAATCTAACATGAATAAAATTATTCTACTGTCTGTAAATACACAATCTTATCTGCTAACACATTCTTTTATCTGCTTAAACATTCTATCTGCGCTGGAGTATGGCCTAGTTTTTCCAGGTGTGGAAAAACACAGACTAGAAATCATTTTTCCATTCTAACACATTACCTTTCAAATTCATTCCTTCAATAAACTAAAAAGGCCACTAAATTCTAACATTTACAAACTGGATATTTATCATTCATATAACAGTCACGACTCAGATTTTTCTATCTAACACAGTAAAACAAAGTAATGTAGGACTTGATTAGGACAGATGACAACAACGTTAGGAGGCCGTTCCTCCCTACCAATGTCCTAGAGAGCACTCAAACAACGCTTCCTCAGGACCTCTGAGCCTGTTCCTAGTTTTCTTGGCTGAGAACTGGTGGAGAAAGCAAACAGTATACTTAGTCCCAATATCTCAGTAACACTTTGCTCTCAGCAGTTAAGATCTTTCAGCTTAAAAGCTGCACTAGATCAATCAGCAGTTATCCCCTCAAACAATTTCCACAATTCCCTTCCATTGAATTTCTCTGAAGTACATTCATTCACCTGAATGATCACCTCTCTAGAATGAGCAGCCTCAGCTCTCTTCAATGGAAATTTTTATAAAGATTGCCTAGGTCTTTTGGGTCACTTTTCATTAATTGAACCACCTGCTCTGATTCCACTTTCTTGGGGAATCATGACCCCAAAAGTAGGGAGGTTGCCACCTACAACAGTTGGAAGTGGTTTGAGGATGCTGCCACATGTCAGTTTGCTCTCCACCTAGTCTCCTCCACCAATTTGACCAATAAACACTCTTTTAACAGCTCTCCTAAGTTGTTGTCTCCTCCTTTATTTATTTATAATTAAATATTCAGAATTACATTAAATATCCTTGACTCTGCTGAGTCATCAATTACAACTTAGCATAAAATTTAACATATTGTCCTCAAATAAAATCAAATAATATAAAATTGTTTTTTTGCAAAATTGGGGCATGTGACACTTTGCCTCATGGCCTCTCTAAGAATGGCCTGCTCCTGCTGGCTAGTATCATAGATAAGTGGGAGCTAATTGATGGTCACATGGCCTCTTTGGGGCGCTATGTTTACAGTGATCTTTTTATTGGTTATATATTTTATGTTTTGTTGAACTGATATATATAGCGAGTTTATTTTGATAATATTTATGATAGGGTTGTTTGAATAGTTCCCATTTTGGTAGAAGTTAAGTATAAAACTATTATTCTGATGTGGAAGACATAATTATGATGTGTAATGACCCATCGGTCCATATATCAATATAAAGCTATGATATTTTCTAAGGAAAAAACAATGAATCCACTCTTTGTCGAGCAAGTCTTTGATTCCCTAGTAAATGATAGCAGAGTAAGTAAGTCTTTGATGCCCTAGTAAATGATAACAGAGAAAAGATCCAAAATTTTAATGAATGGCAAAATGGACCAAACACTATGCAATGTGGGTATCCATGTATCCCCTTGGTAAAAGAATCCCAACATAGCCAACATTTGTTTATACAAAGAGTGGAAGTGTTGTTGTTTTGTGGAGAATTACTTGGAGTTGGTGAGTATAAGGCGTTGCGTTGTATAAGTCTTACGATATCAAACTCAAAGGTTAAGTAAAGAGAGTGCCAAGCTTAAAACTAAACAGAAATAATATTTACGATATCAAACTCAAAGGTTAAGTAAAGAGAGTGGCAAGCTTAAAACTAAGCAGAAATAATATTTACGAAGATCCAGAAAATGTTAAGACTAAATCATGGGTGGAGTGGAGAAGTTTAGCTAGGCAAAAATATCTTTTCTCCTTAGACAAAGAGATTACCCCATATTTTTTCAAAAATGGGAAATTTTAAATCTTGATCATAGTATGGCCAATTACATATATGTAATTTTAACTTTCTTTCTTATTGATTGCCATTGAACCCAAACAAGACACTAAGCTCATCACATGTGGACTTTCACATAGTAGGTGCCTAATAAGATAAAGTGTTGAGGTATGCAGATTCCCAATTTTCGTCATAATTATTGATGTAATTTCTAAAGATGTGTATAAAAGTTTCACATTGTCCCTAAACATGTATACATTTGTCTCCATAAACTCCATTAACAAGATAACATATTCTTCATCCCTAAACATGTATACAGTTATCTCCATAAACTCCATTAACAAGATAACATATTCTTAAAGGCTCTTGACTAACAATACCCGCCCAGCGAAGGAGAGACTATACTAATTCTTAGAATTGTTATTTTCTTCTATTTCTATACCGTCTTCTATTAATAGATAATTGATTTCACCAAGTAAAAGTATAAAATCCAATTCCAGTTCAAATTCCACTACCATTGAATATCCACAATCTAATAGTAAAGACCATAAAAGCAAAGATATGGGAAGCCTCCTCACATGTTTAATCAACATTTAGACCAACACCTAGAATGGATCTATATTCAAAATCATACACCTCGTGACAAAGTATAATCCACGTGGATCTATATTCAAAATCCTACAACTAGTGACAAAGTATAATCCATTGAGCTGGTTGATTGGCTTTGTCATGATCGGTATCTAATGCGACACATGTATTAAAACCAAGCACTCTTTATGTAGTAAATTTCTATCTCGTTTGTAATCATGAATGATAAGGTGTTGTTGGACAAAAAAAAAAAAATTATATGCAGTAGAGTAATAAATGCTGTAATAGCAGCATTGTGGGGGGGTAGTTGGATTTCAAACAAGTTGAGATCCAATTGCTCACAATGCTGCAGCAGCATTTATTACTCTATTGTGGGTAGTTGGATTTCAAACAGGTTGAGATCCAATTGCCCACAGTGCCCTAACAACATTTATTACTCCACTGCATAACGAATATTGTTCACCAATAAAATAAATAATTTAGGGCGATCCGCTAAACCGTCTACACCTTAAACCTATCGCCATAACCATCTGTACATTGCACTTATTGCCACATATATAATTCTAAAAAACAATATGACTGGTTTGAAGTTATGATTATTAATTAACCAATTAACCAAAGTGTGGTTCATTATCTTTTATATGTTTATCCCAAAAAGAGTAAGCTAGCTATGGAGCAATCCTCCCTCATCGGAAGGAGGAGGAGGAAAGTTAACGTTGACTTTGCTCCTCTTCCGTCCAATGGAGGGAGGATTGCTCCATAGCTAGCTCACTCCTATCTCAAAATACTCACGAATTTTGATCCAATTGGAAATTTCTAACACTAGTGATATAAAATGAGTGCCGTCAAATCCATGAGAGACGTAGGTTTACCATTTTTTAGAGGCGGTCCAAGCCGGTAGAGTGAGGAATACAGCATTGAATGGAATGTGCTTCTTCATAGTTTAATGTAATGTAATGTAAGACTCTAAATGATAAATGTTTACTATTTTTTAAATACCATCCAGAGCGATAGAGTGGGGCATACGGCATTCAATGGCGCCTCTATTCAACGAAACCTTGAAAGCAAATTGTGCACGCAATTTTTTTTTTAAAAACGTGACTGTATCCATGTACCAGCGTTGAATCAAGTCTGCTGCGGCCGCATTAAATGGCTTGCAGCAGGCTAAGTATTGTTGGTCATGATTAAAATGTTTGAGTTGTCATGCCAGTGCATTAAATGGCCTGCAGCAGGCTAAGTATTGTTGGCCCTGATTAGAATGCTTGAGTTGTTATGCCAGCAATGAGCTTGTGACAATAATAATTGCTCTGCTACAAGTTGATTAATTTTCCTCATACATACAAATAATAATTGCTCTGCTGCAGGTTGATTAATTTTCCTCATACATACATTTAAGCATAACAAGATATTACTATTATGAAATGAATCTTGGTTATACAATTGTTACATTCAAGTTAATCTTGTTGATCCACTAAATCCAAAATCTCAAATAATATATAAACCTATATAGACTTAATTATCATTCAAAATTACCTTCTTTGATACAGTTATATATAACTTAAGTTATAACACAACTTGTAAAGTATAATAGAACTTGTATATGGTATTCTTGGATATTGTCCTTCTCTATATATGGAATTATATTGAAAATAAGCAGTTTTGTTAGATCTTTGATATCACTTTTTAGTTATTAGCAGTTTTGTTAGATCTTTGATATCACTTTTTAGTTATTAAAAGTAGTTATATAGTGTAAAGTTATTTACCAATTTAAAGGATTTGAATCATAATATTTTGGTATGTTACAAAAAATAAAAAATAAAAATTTAATTATCAGCTAAAATAAATGTCGGCCAAAAAAAACCTAATATGAGGAAGATGTTGTAAGGTTTGTTGAGTAACGTTTGTTACTAACAAAATAATAAAAAATAAAAATTTTAGTTATCAATCAAAATAAATGTCCATAGAAAAAAAACAACCTAAAATGAGGAAGATATTATAACTTTTATTACTTACAAAATATTCAATTGATTTATCAAGTATTATATATTCAAAATCATGCTTTGTTTGTAAATTATTATATGTTTTTATTTTAATTTATTTAATGATTTATTTGAATATTATATATTTAAGATCAGTTTGCAAATTATTATATGTTTTTATTTTAATTTATTTGGATTTTATATAATTAATAAGAACAAATCTTATTATTATATATTAATATTTTATTTATACATTATTATACATAAGTTTTTTTATTGATTTCATTTGTCTATTTTTTTATTTTTTATGTGTTAAAAATTGTTTATGTATGAATATTCAATGTTTTTAACCATTGCATTATTCTAATATCCAAACACTTCACACTTTAACATGGTAAAATTTGTCAAAATTCATCACATTACTTGAGACTAAGTTGTTATAAAAGACATGTCTCTTCCCATCCTCCCACTGAAATTTAAGTGGAGGATGCTAGTGTATTTAATGTAAGTAACCCATCATATTGTGTATTTATTATAATCTTGACTTGTGATCTTTCTAATTGAGAGGGATGGAATAACTTTAGAGGGATGGAATAACTTTAGTGTTTTGATTGACTTCGATTAATGGGAATGTTTAATTAATACAAAAGGAGAAGTGACCTTTGGTCCTTCACATTCCAAAGATACATGACTTTTTATCTTATTTATTTAATAACTAAAACTAAAATTATAATTTACAATTGAGACCATAATCTCTATGAATTAGGTTTCCAACATTCCTTCACTTAATATTAAGAGGTGTCATGAGTCCAAGTATCTTTTTGAACTCTTCAAAATTTTCTCTTCTAAGGGCTTTGGTGAAGAAGTTTGCAATTTGCTCACTTTTGGAACAATGTTTCAAATTAATAACCTTGACCTCTACATGATATTGAACCATATGGTACTTTTTGTTGATGTGTCTACTTTGATCATGGAAGCTAGAATTATTTTCCAACTTGATTGCAAAAGTATTTTCAACCAGTAGAGGAGTAGAATTCTGTAATGTACCCAAACCCAGGTCTAGGCACACTAACTCAAATTTAACTAGTTTTAGGCTAGGAGTTTAAAAATTAAGTCTCAAACACCTCTAGACCCTCGCAAATTTTCCCAAGATGGATTTTAGGTTCGGTTATAGCTCAAGGAAAATATACAACAACCTTAATCAGACACCCAACTTCAACAACTACACTTTCTTTGGGTGCATCACGCCTAGGTAGAGGCTAAACCAAAGGCTTCAAGGCAATGGCCCCAAAAATTATGTGGAACCTAATGGCTTCTGGTGCAAAATTGGAAGTGGATGTCTATATCTAAGTCCCAAATTGGTGTAGGGTGCACTGGATTCAAATTTTTTAAGGTTCTTGTGCGATTAGGGAGGATTTGGAAAAAGTTCAAAAATTGGGACTGCACTATCAGGAAATTACCAACTCGACCAAAATGATACCTAAGGACCATGAATTTATGATTTTTCACTTGGGATGGATGTACCTGGGTCTTAAATACTTGCAACAACTTACAATTCGATATTTGTTCAAGTAGAAGTGCAGTTATTGCAATTTTAGTGAAGGCTAGTTAAATTCACAAGGTGTTTGAGCATAGGTGAGAAATAACATAGAAGAGAGACTCATAAATTGCAGAAGATTAAACACAACACTATTATTACCAGAAATGGAAGTCTACATCAACATTTGATGGTTTTCATTTCAACAGTCATTCATCATGGAATTCCATACATCAAACTATCAACGTTGCAACTGCTTCACTACAAAATTGCTAGGAAACTAACACATCAAAAACTGGAGAAACATAAGCATAATGACTAGAACTAAATGGACCTACAATTGGCATGGGAAACCTGAAATAAACCTCAGTGAAAAGTAATGAGTTTCCTTCTCCTCGATCCCAAGTGCAATGCTAGCAAACACTCCAACTGGTTTTGGTTACAAAGGGGCAAATCTCCCAAGTCTTGAAAAGATCAGAACTCTTCAATTCAATAATCAAACTAGAAAAAGATGTGAAATGGAGTGCTCAACCTCCTTTTATAAACTTCTCTCATGAAAATGATAAAATAACAACAATAATAGTAAAATTAATTATCTTAGGAGAGAATATCGTTGTAACATTATTGGCACATGTGGACCCGCCCTCTTTTGTCAAGTGCACACTCCTTGGACAAATTTAGGAATTGTATATTTACTGAGATTCTTGCCTTGATTTCTTGTCTTTTCTGCTTGATGTTTCCTTTCCTGCTTTCCTTGATTTTCTATTACTTTCCTACTTTTTAGTGCTTCCGTACTTTTCTTTGGTTTTCATTACTTGCCTACCTTTCACTACTTTTTTGAGTGGGATACAACTCATAAGACTTATCCTCCATCCTATGCGCCCTCTTGATCCACCTAGATAAATTACAACTCATAAACAATAATTAGAAAATTAATTTTTCCAAAGTTGTGGCCGCTATCATTCTTTCATGATTTATTTAATAACATAAATTTATTATAGCCAAAATTAACTCCTTATTAGTCAATTTTCCACTAGGATCCATGGGTATCTAAAGGGATAGTGATTGCTCAATGGTTCTATAAAAATTGGGGACAATATAGTCCTCCCCTCCCAAAATTTGCTTGTCTCAGGCAAGGGAAAACATGAATGATAAAACATTTGGACACTTTTTCACAAAATTTTGCAAGCTACTGTATACTCCATTTGAACTTAATCTCCTTCATGGATGATCCCCTTTTAAGCTTACATTGGTCATACTTCACTCTCAACTCATGAATTATCATGCTTATGAAACATTCCATTGCAAGTTTAGTTGCAAATCATGAATTGAATTTGACCAATGCATGCACAATGGCCAAACTTCTCTTGTAGCAGTTGAAATAGTAATGATCATGCATTTGTAAAATTCTATTCCTAAAAAACAAATCATACCATTGACATGTGTTGTACCACTTTTCATACGTCAATCCATCCAATGACTCACATGCAATCCATTCTTACTGCCATACATTGAGCTCCTTATGCATCAAGATTCAACCTCAAACTTGTTCCTTCTTAAGCATTCTCTTCTCTTCTCTTATCCAATACATGTATAATTGATAACACATCCATGAATTTGAATGAGAAATGTTCTTGATAGGGATACAACTTCATGGGATTAACATGGGAACATTGATGTAACATTTTCTTTATCTTTTTGAAAACTCATTGAGAATTCTCATCCCCATAGGAGACTCATTTCCTTACTTGGAAAACCACATGCGTTATGAAATGAAATTATCCTCTTCATGGTGCACCATCCTTACCATGCTCAATTATAGGATCAAAATGCAATATATATATCCTTCCAATTTCATGTTCAAACAAAATGATATGCAATGATTGCTCTAACCAAGTACATGACATAGCTTCCAAACCAAAAGAGTACTTCTCCAACATCCTACCATGAACCAAAATGTAAACAAATAGAATAAACTCAAGCTTAACAAAGCACTTGATGTATTCTCTACTCATGTAAGATAATGAAGCCATAGGTGCATCAACGAAAATGCTCATGCATGAAAATCCAAAATGGTCATAATGACAACTAGGTGACGTCTCTTACGATATTTCTTCTTCCAAGTGAAATAGATGATGATGATGGATAAGGTGGAGATCATATTTTGGGAAATGACTTGATCACATAAAAACCATCCTTCTTAAAAGGTGTCTTTGTCCCCCATACAATAGTGTGAATTCTCCTATTGGAACAATGGAATCCAAGGATGATACCAGGGTCCCAAATGTACCTGAGTACTGGGAAGTGTCTTCTACTTCCACCTCTACACTACATAATTTCAACACAAAGAGTCTTTAGAAGAATCCCAATCCAAAAATTAGGAAAATAGTGAGTCCATCCATAAGATGATTTCCCATGCAGGAAACCAAACCAATTCTCCTCATGGATAGACTGTTGGAAATCAATACTAGCTTGTCCTCTAGGATCCAATTGTTCATGCTTCAATCTTCTCAATGTTTTGGTAACCTAGAGAAACTTTCCACTCCATAGGATATCGGGATCCCATGGCCATATTGGAATTTCATCACTTCCCATCCTTTTGAAAATCCATGATATTAGATCTAATAATGCTTGGATATCCTCTCGTGGCAACTGACTGCTTGCTTTATTGACTGCATCCAACATTCTATGAATGCAAGATGATGGTGGTTCCCATCCTACCATATAAATGCACATCCAATCCTTGGATGTTGTGTACTAAAAGTATCTTGGGGATGTAATACATACCCTTGCTGCATCTCACATGGCAATACAATGTCAATTAAACCAAAAAATTCATCACAAAAGAAAAAATAATCCTTACCTTTGTGAGCAAGTCTTGCACACCCTTGAGTTTCCATTGTTGTTATGTATATATCCACCCAATCCATGGACGAATAAATACTTTGTATTTTTGTTCTATATGAAATGTGATCATCCACGTCACTTAGAGTGAAGTTATTCCACCTTAAGGGAAGCTCATGATTCTGTTGCATCAAATCTAATGCTTGTCTAACATCCCCCATGATAGTGCTCTCCTCGAACACTTGTATTTTGAATTTTCCCCATGTTCAAGTCTCACATGAGGATCCTCCATTGAAACATGTGTTTTACCAGCCATGTATGCTTGAATGGTAGTGGTGTAAGAGGAAGGATGTGACCCTACAAACTCCATGCGTAGCTGCTCTACCTCCCTGGCCTTGCCTTCTACATGCTTGAGTGTAAGATTATGATCCATGAATAGTTTCAAGTAGGATGATTTCATCTCTTCCAATGCTTCATTTATGATGCATAGTTGGACACTAGTGAAACCTTGAATGGTGCCTTTTTTCCTTCCCCCCAACTGATTCCTCCGCATAAGATCTTCAATAAGTTTGTATGCACCATCCAATCTGACCAACACTTGCAACATCTTCTTTTTCAGTGACTAAGAGTTGGATCTCTAAGTCACATAATGGTATATCACATGGGGAGTCACGAGACTCGTGTGAGAACATATCTACTACTTTGGCCCTTTCATTGTCTTCCTCCATTGGCATGGAACCATATTTAACACTTACATTTCAAATATCAGAATCAAAAGATTCTATTGTTGAGTTTTGTCGATATATGTTGAGCTTTGATATTTAAAAGTTTAATTGCTGAAATATATAGCACTTGAAATCAATAAACCATTCACATGAACATTCAACTAAAGCACAAGGTATACCCTTGGTAAAACTCTCAAAACAATGAGGATGAAAATTTCCATGTTTGAGAAAAAATTGAAAACGCTTGAACGTTAAAACTTTTCTGTAACAATCAATCACAACATATGTTAATATCATTGACAATTCAATCACATAAGACACAAGAAGTAACCTAGGAAAACCATCCAAATTCAGAGTATGAGAAACCCAACAATCCTTTGAGCATGATAGATAATTGCAAAGAATGGTTTCCAATACATTAGGATATTTCCTAATAAGAGATGGCAACAGAGAAGAGATCACTAGGAATAATGTCTCAGCCTTGCCAAGTGCATAACACTTTAATAACAAGCTTATTCATTCATACAATGAGAGGTAGTGAATGGTTGCATGCCTTTGTGCACTATGAACATTGTATGCATTGTTTATAAATTAACATTTTATGCCTTCCTCGACTTGGTGCCAAGTTGTCACCTTGAAATTCTCTCCCATACTGAACATATGCACCCTCCTGAATTCACTAAGTATTAACTTCCTTTAACTAAATGTGAACTCATTGAATTGAATGTGAATTGATTAAACTAAATGTGAATTGAATGTTACAACTGACTTCCTCTCAGGTCTAGGAAAAATATACCAACCAACATTCTTCAGAATAGAATGATATTCATATGACATAACATCTTTCCACACTTGCAGCTCTGAATCCTCTTCATATGATGAAGGATCTGAGTCACTAATGCTTCTCAGCAATGCAACATATCATGAATACCTATCAGGATTCTTGCACTCTCTGCAAGATCCTACTGGTGCTCCATTCTTCTCGACATCTCTCAATACATCTCGGTACCATGTTGACCTCCTCTTTGTAGGAGGTTCATTAATGACAGGTATCTCTGCATGTTCTTCTAGATTATCCCTCTTAACATCAGAAGGGGAAGAATCATCATCATGATCCTCCTATATAAGAGCCTAAACTTCCTCTATCTCTGGATCACATTCAAGCTCTTTTGGTCGCTTGAATGCTTCCTCCTCAAGGAAAGTCACATCCTGACTAACCTTAACATGTCTCTCACCATGTACAAATATTCTAAATGCCTTGGAGGTCTCACTGTAGCCCACAAAATTTCCCTTCTTTCCAGAAGGTTCCATCTTGGTTCTCTTTTCTTTTGGTATGCGAATATACACAGTACATCCAAATATCTGAAGATGTGATATTCTTGGTTTCTCACCAGTGGATACCTCTTCAGGTGTTTTTTCATCAAGAACTGCATGCAGACTTCTATTATGTATGTACACTGTTGTGCTAGTGGCTTCTTCCCACAAATAAGCAGATAGATCATGATCATATAACATGGATTTTGCAGCCGCACAAAAATTTATGTTCTTTCTCTTTTCAACCCCATTATGTTGTGGGTTGTAAGGAACTGTTAATTATCTGTGTATCCCTGCATCACTACAGGACTCATTAAAAGCATTTGCTTCAAATTCTCCACCATTGTCATACCTTAGGGCACGACTATGCCTACTTGTCTGATTCTCTACTAAGGATTTATATTCTTGAAATTTACTGAAAGTTTCACTCTTGGATTTCATGAAATAAAACCAGGCCTTACGGGAGAAATCGTCAATGAACAATACAGAGTAAAGGTGTCCACTGAGGGAAGGGGATGACATGGGTCCACATAGATATGAGTGCGCTAAATCTAATATTCATTTAGATTTAGTATGGATGTTAGGAAACTTATTTTTAACATTCTTTCCTAAAGAATAACCCCGCCGAATAGTATCATGCACAAAATCAAAATTAGGCATACCTTTCGCCATTCATTGCAAATGAGGGAGTGCTCTAAAGTAGAGGTGTACAATCCTCATATGCCAAAGCTCACATGAGTTGATAGTATGATGTACCATGGATGAAACATACTTTCCTGGGACCTTCTAAAGTCCTCCCTCTCGAACTCCAATGATAGTAGGAGTATCAATGTTCTAGTTCTTCGGCCATAAGTATGCTTGATTCTCCATGAAGATAACTTGGAAGACCTTATCTTTAAGAACTAAAACAGAGACTAAGTTCTTCTTTAATAAAAGGACATAAATTATGTCCTCCACATGTAGCGTGTCTCTTGAACACATCTAAAAATATGTGGATCCAACTCCTTGGATCAAATATGTGGAATTGTCCCCCAATTCTACAATGCATGCAAATTATTTCTCTTTTATGTTGGAGATTGCACCCTTGAACCATGACATGTGCTTGGAAGCACCATTGTCAATCGTCTATGTATATTATCTTGTGATGAGAGATCTAGACAAAGAAAAAATAAGGTAATACTCCCTCCTTGTCTCTTTCTCCTCGGGTCCATCTTTCTTGGAATATTCTTCTACAACAATGGAAGCATGAAATATTCCTTCTCTTATTTTCCTTGTATGGAAATTCTGTGCAAAGTGGACCAGGTTTTGAAAATAATAACATAGAATTTTTTATTTGCCAAAACCTTTATTAATATCTTTATTCTTTGGATGGAATAACTTCTTGGGAGCGAAAGGCTTCCTACCTTTCTTGGTTCTTTTTGTGGGGGAAATATTATCCTCCTTAGTTTTCACAACTTGTTTTCTAGATGCACCCTTCTTCTTGGATGCAATCATGCCAAAGTCTTTCGAAGTTGGGTTCCTCTTCTCTTCCATTTACCGCAGCAAGAAAGGTCTCCCATGAGGGGGGGACTCTGTTGATGGTGTTTTGAAGAAGGTCATCCTCATCCGTCTCCACACCGATGCTTGCAAGTTGATCCTTCACCTATGAAATATTTGTGAAGAAGGAAGCTACTGTCTCATCTCTTTCCATATTCATGTTGCACAACTTGTTCTTCAAATCCCTCTTTTGAGTAGGGGCCTTCTTCTTATAAATATTTGTGATGTGTCAAAACACTCATTTTTCGTCTTCAATGGTGTTATCACCGACATGAGGTTGTCCTTCTTGGAGTCATATATGATCCTCTTTTCCTTTGCTTCATTCTTCTTGTAATTGGTTCTTCCTGCATTTGTAGTGGGATCTTCATCACGGTGGTCACAAAGGAATCAAGATCATGCTCTTCAAGAATGTTAATCACCCTCGCTTTCCATGTGTTGAAGTTTGATGTTCCTTCAAGTCGGTCTTCCGGTCAGATGGATATTGATGCCATTGCTTCAATCTCTTTGTTGAATGCTTCAATATCTGTGTAGGTTTAGAATGTTTGCACAAAACTAATCTCTTGAATGCCCTTGCTCTGATACCATGTCAATGTTTGAGCAAAAATTAAATATGCTTGAACTTTAACACTTTTCTTTAATAAAAAATAACAACATATGTTAACCTCATAGACAATTCAATCACATAAGACACAAGAAGTACCATGGGAGAACCCTCCATATTCGGAGGATGAAAAACCCAACAATCCTTTGAGTATGATAGATAATTGCAGAGAATGTTTTCCAATACATCAACATATTTCCTAATAATAGATAGTAATATAGAAGAGATCACTAGGAACACTGTCTCAGCTTTGCTAAGTGCATAGCACTTTAATAACACGCTTATTCAGTAATACATTGAGAGGTAGCGAGTGGTCGCATGCCTTTGTGCACTATGAACCCTTTGTGCATTGTTCATGCATTAACCTTTTGTGCCTTCCTTTACTTGGTGTCAAGTTGTCACCTTGAAATGATCCCCCATACTGGAGATATGCGCCCTCCTGAATTCACTAAGTGTTAACTGCCTTTAACCGAATGTGAAATGATTGAACTGAATGTGAACTAATTAAACTGGATGTGAACTGAATGTACTGAATGTGAACTAATTGAATTGAACTCAATCATCAACTAACTGCTTGACTATTAGTTAGGAGTTTAATCGAATGTCTTTAGTGCTTCACAATCAGTTCCATCCATGAACAAACACTTTGCATAAATCAAGGAGTAGATTCCTTAATTAACTCAAACTTGTTTTTCCTTAACTAAGACTTAACTGATGTCTATGTTAATCTCATTTATCATTAATTAAGTATTGCATGGTCCATATATGTATTATTTAATTAATCATCTTATCATAACATACTTAGAATAATTTTTCCATACTAATGGTCATATGTATTACCCCGATTCATATAGTCATATGCTAAAGTAATTCACTCTAGGGGTAGCTAAGCCCTAGAGGAGACTTATAGCACCTAATGACCATGACTAGAAATACAACACGTAGCATATACACGTGACTTGATACAACACAATTCTATATTCTTGATACAACACAAGCCCAGTCTTGATATAGCACAAGACTCCAATCTTGATACAACACGAGATTCTGATATTGATACAACACAAGATTTCAATCTTGATACAACACAAGATCCTGATCTTGATACAACACAAGATCATCATACAAGAATCTTTCATGAATAGGACTTGATACAACACATTGTCCTAGGTTGATACAACACAAGCTTCCTTAACTTAATACAACATAAGTTCTTGACTTGATACTACACAAGTCCCTTAACTTGATACAAAACAAGTTCCAAGCTTGATACAACACAAGTCTCCTGCAGAATGACTCCTGATGTTGTACATTTAACAGAAAAACCCCAACAAATCTTTAGAGTAAAATTATGATAGATAGTAGAGAATGTATTTTACAATAGAAGATTGCTTACGACACCCCATGTGCAAGATAAAAGAGAATGAACACCCCATATGTAGATACAGAGAAATAGAGAAGAGAGAACAATAAAATCATCTTTCAAATGTGTCCAACACATTAATAACTATCAAGAACCACTTCCATGCAGGGTGTATCGAATCATTGCATGGGGAATTATCCTCCATGCAAACTATGGCAAATTTCCTTCATGGAGAATTTCTCTGTACTTCGGTTTCTTCAATCCTACAAAGACAATGTGCAATGCCTTTCTTATTTAACATTAAATAATTCTTTATTGACTTTAGAGTGAACTTTGTTACACATAAATCTCATCACCATCATGTGTTGAGGTCTAAAACATCAGAAATTGCTCTCAATTCCCAAACTGTGAAGTTGGACATTGGCCCAGACTCCTATTTTCCATATTTGAGTCCACCACCGCCTTTGCCTTTAATGCAAAAAGTGTTACCCTCTTCAGTAACGCCTAGTGTCTCTTGACGATAAGTGGTGCCACCGCCTTTACCCTTTGGTTAAAACGTGGTTCCACCTTTTTAACGCTCTGTCTACAAAGAGGAGAAGCAGTGCTCAAGTTTTAAAGAGAAAAAGAGAAGATTCATGAAGCTTCTCGAGATCCCCCATCCATACTTCGTGGCACCCTCATCCATACTCTTGTGGACCACCTGGACTTGAGATCGCCCCTAGTAGGATCTCCCTCCCACCTCAGCCACCATTTTCTGAACCATCCCTATCCTTGCAAGGCCTATAAAACCTAGCTCATCCCCCATGGTTGAGAGAGAGAAAAGTTATGCTGCTGCACTGAGGTTCTGGCCAATTTAGGGTGAGCATAGAAGGAGAAATTTGGAGCTTTTGAGGACAAGACATAGCATGTGAAGGAGCATCACAACACTAAGGCAATGGTTGTAATATCTCTTATTCATTTTAATGAAAAGATGGTTCCTTTCCCATAAAATTTATTATGTTGCAATCATTCATTTTATTATTGGATTCCTTAGTCACTAATATAGAACTATAGACCATTTTCTAGTACCTTTGATCTTGCTTGTTTGTTTGATGTGTTTGTGCAGGTACATCCGTGGAGATTCATCGCCATAGGAGACAAATACATCACATTACAGAATAGCCAAAGGACTCATTCCAGATATCTACAAGCTCTAGGGGAAGTCTTCCATCCTTGTTATCACTCATTTGCTCTAGATCTTAACCATTCAAACCTAGAGAAACAACTCTTGTCAACAAGAGGTGAGAATTTCTAGCAACAAATCGGGAGGCCATAGTGGGGACAACATTCAACACATCTGATCTTCCTTGGTTTTCAAACTCTTGTCTGTAATCCAAACTCCAACCTTATAGTGATCAGATCTACTAGCTTTCTAGAGAGATTTTAGTTTAGTTTAACCAAATCTGTTCAAATATGAAACACATTTGCTTTCTGTACTTAATTTTCCTGTTAGTTTTATAATTTGATGTTAGTATTCCAGCACTTAACTTTCTCTTTTTCACCACTTTTTGTTTTGACATCTACAGGATTCATCGCGCATTCAGAGAGCACAATAGGCAATGCTATCGTGCTTGCTCAGTAGACATCAAGCGGTGCCATCGCTCTGTCATAGTGGAAGAAAGGAGGTGCCCAGGTGGAAACACTCTATCACCAACCTTCTGCAAGCAGCGCTAGGTAGGGTTTTGAGACCCCTGTGATTTCAAAGCTTAGTTAGGTTTGCTTTCTGTTCTGTGTGTTTTTTGGGTTTCACTTTTGAGATATGGACTGTTAAATTCAAAGTCTAAAAGTGGTTAAGGATTATTTTTCTTTGGTTAAAAGAGATAGGTTTCATCCATCTGTCTAGATGCTTGTATGCTTGGTTTTGATTTTCAAAAGGTGTTCTTGGAAGTCAGTATAGTTAGATCTCTTTTTACTGTCTGGTCAACTGAAAAGGAAGCTTTGCTTTGTGGTTTTTGCTTTTGTTCTTTGTAAGTTTATAAAAGACTGATTTTTGCTTTTGAATCAAAGAAGAAGAAAAAAATGAGATTTGATCATAGTTGTATTTAAAGATGAATCATTGGAGCCCTAATTATCTTCACAACCTTTCAGGCATCCGTAGTCTTCTTTTTCCTTTAAATGTTCTTTTCTTGTAAAAAAATATATCATAGTTATAAGTTAGATCTTTACATTTTTTTAAGAATGTTAAAAATTCTTAGTGTGCCATTTAGTGCTAGTTTCTTTCTTTTTGGGAAAAGAGATCTCACTTCATTCTTACTTTCAAGATCAGTTTAGAAGTTTTTGTTGCTTGTTTGCATTTTTTAAAGATAAGTTCAGTGTGACTGTTTGGGAGATTTTTGTTTTGAAACAGAATTAAATCACTCTCTCCTTCTTGTAAGTAGGGCATACTTCGAATGATAAAGTGAAAAATTTGCATATCATTTTGCATGATTTTACTTTTTCTGTGCACACTTCATGCATTCACCTAATCGTTCAAGATAAAATTAATGGTAGCTATAGGTTAAAAAATTTAGTAACTTGAGAGATAGGATAGAGACATGTTCCAACATCTTAAAACATAGGAGTTGTCGTTATATTGCATGCACTGCATCCTGGGAACTATGTGGTTCTTCCACATACTATCGGTATATCATACGACCTTTCACATACCCTTGAGGTATATAGAAAGGTACTTCACGTACTCAATTGTATATCGGAAGGCCCCTGTTCAACGGTTGTGCACTAGACATCACTAATATGGATTTGATCTCCCACGTACCTTGTGTATATCAGGAGACCCTTCTAGGATTCCTAGTAAATGATCTGAGAAAAACCTTTTGTCTATCTTGTAAGTGCAATACACCGAGAACAACACTCAGGGAGCTACTACGCACGTACCATCCAACTAAGCGGGTATTCATGCAAGGGTACGGTCCCAATCCTCCTTTTCGTGCTTTACTGTTGGACCCTGCGGTATATCATGAGTTACAAAGACTTGGCAATCCTAGTGAAGACTCAGCTTTTATAAGCCCCTCTTATCACCTAAGTTTGCTTGTGACCTTTAGCTTGTGTAGGAGATGATTTGTGTGTGTTTCTAGTTTTAAACCCTAGGTTATATTTTTTAGTGACCAACATCTTGTTGAGTTTCCTTTGAGACGATCCAGAAGAGTCCAAGGCTTACCACCTGACCTTCCTCCTATTGTAGGAAAAATCCCAATGGAAGCCACAGACCAAGGTGCCGCAGCTAATTCTCATGTGGGAGAGGATCCAGTTGTGGAAGTGGGGGAAGAATTCACTACGTATGATAATCCCTTGGTCGAACAGCCTCCTATGGCTAATACTGCCTTTCATATTCAGATGGAAGGTCAAGTTGGTTCATCAAATTAGGGTGGTGATCGCCCGTCTGATGATACCAAGAGGACAAAATATGGCCCTAATGCTCCGTTTTGGAGAACTTCTATGGGTCAAGCAATATCTGAATTTGGGATTACCAGCCCATCCCTTTTTAACCCTCCTGTGATTGAGGAAACATATAGAAGGCTCTAGTCGACTATGGATCATTTACATAGTTTTCAGGAGCACCTTGCAAACATCATTGGTTCACCTCTCCCTCATCGGGAGCCCATGTCGGCTCTTTTACTCCATCTTTTGGAATCAACCCCTCCCTGATACCATCCACTCTCGTCATCTCAAGTAACTCCTAGTGTAACATCGTCGACTCGAGGTTCAATAGTTCCTGATCCAGGTCAAACCTCCAACCCTGTTACTGCATTTCCAAATCCTGGGTCTACTTCTCACTCTCCCGTATCTCCTACCACTGGGGAAAACCCCCAACTCAAGTTGCATCAGTACTTAGTGGAGTCACTTCCAGTACAAGATAGGCCCCTATTGTAGGACACTCGACAATTGTAGTTCCTTCCACGAAAACCAAAGTGGTTACTCCTCCTCCTAGTATGTGCAACCCTCACGGGAACAACCCGTTGTTAATCAACCTTCTTGGGGATATACTTACCCGGGAAATCTACCATCCGTAAGTAATGTGAACTTTCAATAGTACATCTACATGAACGGTATATCCCGGTATGCCTTACCCTGAAAAACATGTTTACACCATGGGGGAAACCTAATTGGTCATATATTCCTATGCCTGGAGGGATACCTATCAATAATGTTGGAGGTTATGGTGGCCCACCTTTTTGAGGGCCACTTAGCGAAGGCCCACCCAGTGGAGGCCAACCTAGTGGAGGTTCACCCTATGGTGGACCACCACCTGGTGTTGGAGACATTTACCACCATACACACTCTTTTTGGTCAAATTGGACTAGTTAAACCACTATCCTAAGTATTATTGAAATTAATTGACATCAGTGGAGCATTAAATGTCATCATCCAGTCTCACCCACGCCTACCTTCAGTTAAGGAGGCTAAGTTAGCCTTCTCCTACATTCTAGGAGGCTAACTGGAGCACTCCGGGGGTGATCTGAGTGATATTAATGCACCTAATTGCTAACTACTTGTTACAATCAGTTAAATAGGTCAGTTAAGGCACCTCCTATCATTAAATAATTATTTAATGAACTAGAGTCAACAGGGGCGCCTCCACCAACTTCTGATGTTCAGTTCAACTTCAGTTAACCTCATCGGGGTTCATTGAAGTCATTGAAGCACTAGCACTTGATGGTTGGCTTGCTATGACACGTGTCTAATCTCTTTCAGTTGAAACTTAGTCATTTATTGCACTCTAGCTTTAGTTAGGGTTAAGTTGAGTCAATTAGGGTTCTGATCAGTGATTAACTGAGTGTGGACCATGGCTTACAGTCAGTTAAGCTAGACTCACTCATTCAATTCGAATGACCTCCTTAGGTATTCGAATTGCTCATTCATTCATGCTTGTAGCAGGACATTGTAATTGTAACTATTCATTATTAATTGAATATACAGAGAGGAAACCATTATGGTTTCGATTAACACCATTTCTAAGTTATTTGTTGATTATTTCTTGATGAGATTGATTATTTGTTCCTAGATCAATGTGCAAGATTAATATGGTATCAGAGCTTAAGGCGGGATGAAGCTCTATCTCTCAAAAACAAGATTTTGATAGATTTCTACATGAAATTTGAGTAATAGCTCAAAAATCCAGCACTGCACCAGAAGCCAAGGCTTACCACTTAATACCCCAAGTAAAGAACTTGTTGATCAAGCTTGCTTGATTGACTATGTTGGGTGTGATGAAAGCCTAAAATGTGCAGGCTGTCCAACCTTACGGCACCCCTTTTTTGTTGTGATTTGCAGGTTTTAAGAGGTACAACTTCAAATGGACTCATCAATCCCTCTTCTCACCCCATTCACAAGCTATTCAGAATGGAAGATGGTTACATCTTTGAAGAGATGAGGTTTCTATGAGGTGTCTATTGGACTTGGAAAAGAGTCTTATGAGAATGAGAATGACTGGCTAAATGATGGTGATAGAGCTTTTGGAGCAATATGTCTGGCCCTTTCTCCTAGCTTGCGCTACCTTATTGGTTCTGCTGAATACCCAAAGGATCTCTAGACAAAATTGGGCAGAACCTTTGGCAAGCACAATGAGGATCATAATAGCAATTTGGAGATCACATCCAGCACCACAAGATTTCTTTACTCAAAAGTCTCGGCCTCTACTCTCTCTGATGAAGTTGTTCAAGATCAAGATAAAGCATAATCTTCTACACAGTCAATTCGAATTGAAGAAAGTCTCCATGCAGTGACTCCTTCTCCTGATGCTCCGGAAGTTCATGAGATCTCTGATATCTCGTCTCCTCATATTTCTGAAATAGAAGAAGACATTTGAATCTCTGATATTGAAGAAAAATACTGTTGCACTTCCATGCAAACATTCACTGGTGATTTTCCTTTGAATTCTGTGCAAATTTTACCAGTAATTGCTTCTGAAAGTGAAGAGAAATTTGATTTTTCTTCCTCTAATGTTGCTGCTGGTGTGCAAATATGTAATACCTTGGATATTTTGGAAAAAATATCAGATTACAAGAGTGATCAGATCACTCCCCATGATCTAGATTTTCCAGCAAATTCCTGTAGGATTGCATGCACCAAAATTCAGAATTTTGAAGAAAAAGACAACTGTGCATCCACCGTCTCGGTTGTGTTGCCACCTTTCACACACCTGGGTCACGTGGTAGATATCTTCAAGACACTCGATGTGTCCTTGGGGGCAAGTCTCGAGTCAAGGCTGTCACCTTGTTCTTGACTCCTTTGTTTAGGTTCAACTCCTAACGAAGCCAAGGGGGGTAGACCCTATTGAGTTACTAAGGCTAATTACTTAGTATGGTGATGTTAAACTGAATGAATTACTTAAAAGTTTGAAATTTAACCATAAACAACCATAGATGACAAGATACAAAATGAGCACACGAAAGCACAATGCTGAGACACAATATATATATAGCAAGAAAATAACCAGTGCCTTAAAATGGAGTCAAAAGATAATCAATGTACTTGCATGTGCTTGGGGTGAATGTTTTGCAATTGCCTCTTGGTATGTTTTAAGTTAATGTGAAATATGAGTTGATTAAAATTAGGCGAAGGGGTGGACTCCAGATATACCCGAGAGTACTTGGAGTATGTCCAAAACTAAACCTTCACGGCTACCCGCAAGGAATATGTGGGTTGAATGGAGTCTCTGGGGCTATTGTTCATAACGCACCCATTAGGGTGTGATAGAGATCGGCGCCCCGAGGTCACTTTTCAGGAGTTCCCGCTTCCTTTGGGTATTTTTCCACCGTAATGGTTTGATCTAGGTGTTGGATTTTCACCTGATGGTTTGTCAATTTGGGAAAGTGAATCCTAATTATATTCGTCACTCAAGTGCTTTTGATTCAGCTTGACTGATCGAACGAACCGCAGCCAAATGCATAGCATACACACCGGAGTCTTGTCAATTTTAGTAAATTTTGAGATGGATGTTCTTGTTAAAAAGAAAACCCTCCAGGAACCTCTTTCGATCCAAATGGATCTCAATAGGGGAATCAAGGAGGCGTTAATTTTATTAAAAATAAAGAAACAGTTGATGAAAAGAAAACCAAGATACACAATGTTGGTTCTATAATTAGTCCTACCACGCATCTCTTTCCCCTTTTGGGTCAATCGAGAAGTCATGGGGTAAGTATTAAATTACTTTGAAACCTTAGATATGGAATATGGAATTGATAATAAATCAAAGTATACTACCCTACAGATTAGAACTACGCTAGATTGCAAAAAAAAAAGAACGAAAAGCAAAAAAAAAGACATAGACGCAAACCCCCCAGGGGGGATGGGGAATGGGCTCGAAAGAGCCTATTCAGAATTATTTTTATTACCAGCGGTTACAATATCAGCAAACTGATATGATGCCTCTTGATTCTTATACAGAATGAAACCAAGAGCTTACAAAGTGCAAAAATTAAAGATTTTAGTAAAAAAGGGAGACCCCTGGGGGGATTCAGAAGGCCCAAAAGTCACTTTCAAACAGAAGATCCTCCTCTTTTCTATTATACCTACTAAAAACCAGCAAGCTTATTAGACTGAAATATGCCCAAAATTACTCTGAAAGTACCTTTGGGTCAGCTTACTTTTAACCAAAAAAAGCTAAGTTAAAACTAGTTAAAAAAGGTAAAAAAGGGAACCAAGGAAAGCAAGATTTCCTTGGGATCTTGGCTTGCCTTTTAGGCAGCCAATATGATGTGCAATGATTGCTATATTTATCTTTTATAACAGAAAACGGAAATCTAATGCATGCAAGCTACAAATTCTCTTTAAAATTCCATGCAAAAAGGACGATTTCCCTAAAGCTAGATCTAGAATGCTTATGAAACCCTTTACGAACAAGATCTAGATTATGGGATTTGAGGAGATAGATCTATGTTAAATTTACTTTAAGATAATAGATCTAAAAAATATCAAAGCTGTGAACAAAGTAACTAGGTAAAAAAATTGATTTTGAAGGAGGAAAAGGAGAAGAGAAGTGCTTGTTGCTGAAGTAGATCTACAATGGAAACTTGTTAGTGGAATACAGAGAGGCAATGTCTTCACAAATATTTTGGATGTACATTGGAGTCAAACTAGATCCACAGCTCGTCCAATCCTTGCTACCTGAAAGCTAAACAGACAATCCTGCACGAAACCTCATGAGATCTGGATATATATATGAAAAAGAAACAAGAATTACATGCAAATAAACTTATTAAACATGTATAATCTAGATCTTCTAACATATATGCTATGAGATATAAGAAAAACAAGTAACCTTACTTTCCCAACTATACTCCTATTGATTCAGCTGAATCGTTCAAGCCAGACAGAGTTCAGATGCAGAAATTGAGAGAAAAGCTGGCAACATCAATAGCCGTAAGACAATGCTTAATCCACACATATGAGAGCATTACACCATTTGGCCTCCAAAGCTTCTTTATTCCAACAATCAAAAGATTACAACAGTATTACAATAGCAAGCCTTTCAATCCAACTCTAACTAGCTTGGAAGAGGAGGCTTATGCTTGGATTTATACAAAAAACAGGAGATCCATCCGAGGGGGGGCACAAATCCCAAGGAGACAGATCAAATCAGCTGATGGAGAGTCAATCAATGTAGATCTGAAGCTGAACTGAGCATACTTGTCAATCAGGGGGCTGATTGAGCTGACACATCAACCCATAAACCAACACATCAGTCCACAGAGCATTCAGGAGAGTCCACACGTGTGGAGGAGAGAGAGAGGGTGCAATTCCCCATAAAAGTTGCTAAAGATCAACTCTGGATCTGATTTGATCACCTCCTTCAGTCAAGGATTTGTCAGATCCAGTCAATCTGGTTCAGATATGACTGATTTCAATCAAATCGACTGAGAATCCACTGATCTAAGATTCTGGATTTGCTCCATTATTCATCAATTCATTAATTAAAATAATCAATAATTGATTTTTGGGGCTTTCTGACCTGAGTGATGGAAAATCACTCAAAACTAGGAAATAGTGGGTCCATGGGTTTACATGGTGCTCTTAGCTTGAAAATGAGCACCTACATGACTGAAACTGATTATTTGGCCGACTTTTATTACAAAATCAATTTTTCCAATTAAACTATTAAAAAATAGCCTAAGTTTTGGAAAAATTAAATTTTAATAAAAAACACTGAAAAAACTAAAAAATTGAAAAAACCTAAGGGGACTTAGACATGTTCATATAACTCGACCATGATGCCTAGCATGTTTATACATTGACACATAGATGCTAATAACCTCAATAGGCCCAAATGCCAAGCCGACCACCCCAACTTTGGAGGTATGGAGTGAAAAACTCAGAAATTATCAGTCGTTTATTCAACAACCCATAATAACCAAGGGAAAAAACACCTTGGGTTGATCGGATTGACAAATAAAGTCTAAGAGACCGAGTCTTTTACAGACACTATCATGCTAGAACATTTATTATAATTCCCCCATGGGGTATGAACATGTGATATAGTACAACAAGCACTTCCCAGAAGTACTTCCAAAGGTCTTTTGAAGTCCGAACAAGTTATCCTTGTCCGGTTCACCAGGCTCACTTGATAAAAAAACCACTGAGTACAACTTAGGTGGTAACAGGTTGACCATACTTTTGGATTTGATATGAACCTTATTGGATCTGATATGATCTTATTTGGATCTGATCTGATATTTCTTGGTTCAAAATTTCAGGTTCATAAACTTTCAGTACTGCTTGTAGCCGTTCTCATCAATGGTGTGAAGAAACAAGTACCGCAAGTCGCCTACAAAACTGTTGCTGGGGATTTGATTTCATTTCACAGTTTTGGATCTGTTGTGAACTTATTTAGATCTGATTTACTTTCTGATCTAATATTATTTGGTGCATATTTTAAAATCCAAAAGCTTTCAGTCATGCTTGTAGTTGCTCTCACCAATTCCGGTGTGAAAAATCAAGTACTGCACTTTCTCTTCAAAACTACTGATGGAGATTTGGTGTTAGTTTCCTCATATGAGGTTGCTGATATTTTATTATGTGATTCATTAGCTATTTTAGAAGCTATATCAAATTATGGAGCTCAAGAATTCGTTCTCCATAGTCCCAGGGCTTCTCTACCTTTGGTCACATGCTCATCTCCTCATAGAACTAGTAAAGAGGAAGACATTATGCATCCGCTTGGACACTTGCTCCTAAGATTTGGGGCTGATTTTACCACTCATGGTTTACTGTTCAAGGCTGCAACATATCTGTTTCTTGAGTGTTCCACACATGGTTTGAATCCTCAAGAACCTTTTCTCTCTCCTCAGATGATTTTAGCTACTCTACATGGGTCCAATTTTCACCGTGCAGCTGTTTATATTTCTGATTCAGTTGAGTGCATTGTTCTTCTTCCAAAGTGGAAGATTCCTCCAGACATATTCATTTAGTGTGGATTCATAGGTTCACATGCACAGTCTCAGGATGCTGTTGCATAGAAGAACCAATTTTTGATTTACTGCTTAGTTTGAGGGGGGGTATTTTTCCCATGAGGTTTTCCCTGTTTCCTTGGTTATATTAAGCAGTTACTTTATTGTACAAGGTGACCTATGGCCTTTGTTACCCGGGCCCTAGCATTTTTATGCATTTGTGTTTTCTAACTCCTCCTGAGTATAGCTTAAGGGGGGGTGTTGGGGACATTTACCACCATACACACTCTTTTTGGTCAAATTGGCCTAGTTAAACCACTATCCTAAGTATTATTGACATTAATTGACATCAGTGGAGCATTAAATGTCATCATCCAGTCTCACCCATGCCTACCTTCAGTCAAGGAGGCTAAATTAGCCTTCTCCTACATTCGGGGAGGCTAACTGGAGCACTCCGGGGGTGATCTGAGTGATATTAATGCACCTAATTGCTAACTGGTGGTTACAATCGGTTAAACAGGTTAGTTAAGGTGCCTCCTCTCATTAAATATATTATTTAATGATTATTTAATGAACTGGAGTCAACAAGGGTGCTTCCACCAAGTTTTGATGTTCAGTTCAACTTCAGTTAACCTCATCGGGGTTCATTGAAGTCATTGAAGCACTAGCACTTGATGGTTGGCTTTCTATGACATGTGTCTGATCTCTTTCAGTTGAGACTCAGTCATTTATTGCACTCCGACTTCAGTTAGGGTTCAGTTGAGTCAATTAGGGTTTTGATCAGTGGTTAACTAAGTGTGGACCATGGCTTACAGCCAGTTAAGCTAGACTCACTCATTCAATTCGAATGACCTCCTTAGGTATTCGAATTGCTCATTCATTCATGCTTGTATCATGACATTGTAATTGTAACTATTCATTGTTAATTGAATATACAGAGAGGAAACCATTCTGGTTTTGATTAACACCATTTCTGAGTTATTTGTTGATTATTTCTTGATGAGATTGATTATTTGTTCCTAGATCAATGTGCAAGATTAATATCTGGAAGACCGCCTTTTGGGGGACCACCACCTGGAGGACCACCTCCTGGGGGACCACCTTCTATGGGAACACCTTTTGGAGTCCCACCAAGCAGAGGACCACCACCACCACCACCACCTAGAGGAAACCCTCCTCTCGGAGGCCCACCTCCATCTGGCGGATCTTCGAGAGGATCGTCTTTGAATCCAAATGCCCAACAACCATTGTATAAATCGACCTATGGTCCTACTGGTATACAGATGCCATATCAGTATTACTAGTATTTATAGCCTAATCGACAAATTCCTTTTTTTGAAACTTTCGACTTGATTGATCTGTCCAAGTTGATTAATGACCCCATCCAGCATAACCCTTTGCGGCCTGCAATTCGAGTTAAGTTACCATCAGATATTCTGAAATTTGATGGGAAGTAGGGAGAAGATCCCAAAAACCATGTTATGACATTTCATGTATGGTGTTCTTCCAACTCCTTGATGGATGATTCAATCCGTTTGAGGCTCTTCCAGTGAACTTTGATTGGTACAGTTGCCAAGTGGTACATTGAGCTTCTGCAACATTCGTTTGTGGACTTCAAATCGTTGGCAACATTTTTTCTTACTCATTTCTAGCTACCCATCCGTTACGAAACTGGTACGAATATCTTGAGATCACTTAGTCATAATACTTCCTCGCATATATCAGATCATATTCATGAGTGGAGGAGACGACGAAGGCTTATTAAAGCTCCCATCCTAGACCAATTATTGGTTGATTGGTTCACAAAATCCTTGTCGCCTCCCATTGCTCATGATGTGGCTATGGGTGGTGTTGTTACTAAAGAGCAGGCTATCAGTCGCGCTTAGTATCTAGACTTGTTTTATTCCCAGTCCGTAACTTTGTATGGTCTAATCTCGTAGGTTCCTCGTCCCAGCACAGACCCTACCAAGCCACCTGTAAAAACTCATGTTAATGGGGTTGTCGATTCAATCCAACCCTCGTCAACAGCTAAGCCTGCCAAGCAACATAGTACTTCTACTACTACTCCTTCTGCTCCTATGGTTTCCACTGAGGTGAACACTATTCAAAGTAAATAGACACCCGGTAATAAGAAAAAAGGAAAAGGTAAAAATCCTGGAAACCAACAGGAGAATCCCAAGGCTATGGCCCCAGATAATGACAATAAAGGAAAGAGAAAGGTTAAGTATCCCTACCTATTGTGTGGTGGTGACCACTTCACGAAGGAGTTCCCTCGTCGTGAAGAGATTAGTAAATTCTTGAAAAGTAACCCTACACCGGCGATGCTTACCAGCCCCTTTTCGTCTAAAAAACAATTGATAGATCATATGTCTTCTCAAAGGAACCTCTAATTCTATGGAAGAAATCCGAATGATGTCCTCGAAAACCATTAGCTTGACTACTCGTAGTCAGTCATATGACAAACCTACAGATAAAAAGGATGAGAGTCCTTTCGAGAAAGCTAATGGCCTTCTTCTCCTTCTTCTCCTTCTTCATCTAATGGCCCTCTTACAATCGAGAAACCTAATCTCAACTTGATTTTGCTCCTGCCTAGGAGTACTCTCTGGAAATCTATTTTTAACACAAATTCTTGAGTTGTACAATTATACGATGTCATTGAATATTTGGCTCAAGCACCTTGCGTGATGCCTACCTTAGAGGTACTCCAAAGTTGTCCTACACAACGCAAAACCTTGTTGACATATTTAGGAGCCTTAGACCCAAATAACACTAATTGAATTCATTTTAATGTGGAGAATTACAAGTCCAGATTACCCCACCAACTCCTTTTTCAAATCACGACCATAGTAGTTGGAAGAAAGGTCCATAGGACTGTTTAATTTGGACAAAGGAGCTTCCACCTCAGTATTTTCTATGACTTGCTGGAGAGCCATCGGTTATCCCAAACTCATGAAGTCACCCATAACCTTGAAAGCTTTCGACGGATGAGGTTTCCAACCTCATGGTCTATTATCGGCCCTTTCGGTCGAGCTTGGGGGCAAGATTGTTTCCATTCAGGTGGAGGTAGTCAACACGTTGTTGGATTACAATCTGCTATTGGGGAGAAATTGGTTTTATTCTATGACGGTTGTCGCCTCGACAATTTTTTAGACTCTCCAATTCCCTCATTTAGAGAAGATTGTGACCGTCGATGAACTCAATTTTTGTTCACCAGATGTTACCACCCCTACTGCAAATAATATTCCTATTCTAGGTCAATCCCCTCTGCCTTATCAATCGATTGGGGAAGGTGTGTTGAAGGGTTCAAAACTGATGGGAGTGTTCCCCTCAACCCCTCCTAGTACGAAAGTGGCAACTATGAACATGATTTCCACGACTGGCCACAGTACTAGAGGCAAATAATTTGTTGAGTTATCCTCTCTAGGACCTTACAAAGCACTCTATGATGTTGTTCAATCTACTTCCGATGTCCATTCTTATGATCTTCATCTGGTGGCTTTGGATCCTTACCACCTTCCCTATTGGCTAGAACCCTCTCTCCCCACTCTAGACTATCTCTCGCAGAATTTTCCATCGAATGAGTCCATTATGGAGATGATGAGTGATGAACCTGTATGGGAAGATCATCACCATAGATCCTCTTTCCTTCCCAATGCCAGTTTGGTAGACTTTGATTTTGTGTCTCTCATTAGTACTGATATTGTCAGCAATCCTCAAATGCCTGTACTGTTGCAAGGCAGTGATTTCGAGGGAAACCTATGCAACATCACTCAGACAACCCCTATTGACTTATCAGTGAAGCTCATAACTGTTGAGCATGTTCATGTAGGCCAGAATTGTTCAATAGAAGAAACTAAAAGTTATAGAGCTCTATTCAAAGAGTTTCGATATGTTTTTTCCTGGACGTACGAATAAATGCCTGGGATTGATCCATCCATCGTTGTACATGAGATTAATACTTATCCCACAGCAAGGCTAGTCCGACAAAAACTGCATCAAGTCCATCTTAGGAAGGTTGTGGCTATTAAAGCCGAAGTGGATAAAGTTCTGAAACCGGGGTTTATTTATCCTATACTGTTGATGG
Organism: Pseudotsuga menziesii; assembly: GCA_001517045.1. NCBI lineage: Eukaryota > Viridiplantae > Streptophyta > Pinopsida > Pinales > Pinaceae > Pseudotsuga > Pseudotsuga menziesii. The sequence goes on from LPNX010826811.1 coordinate 460,629, forward strand.
AATGGGTGTCTAATATTGTCCCTGTAGCTAAGAAGTAGGGCACTATTAGAGTTTGTATCGATTTTTGAGATTTAAATAAGGCTTGTCCTAAGGACAATTTCCCTACTCCACACATCGATCAAATCATTGATAACTGTGTTCGAAGCGTCATCTTTTCATTTATGGATGGATTTTCCAGCTACAATCAGTTAGAGATTCTACCCGTCGATCAGCATAAAACAACATTCATTTGTCCATGGGGAACCTTTGCATATCAGAAGTTACCCTTTAGTTTAAAAAACGTCGGAGCTACATTCCAGCGCACCATGTCCTATTCTTTTCACAATATTAAGCACATTGTGGAGCCGTATCTAGACAATCTCCCTTCTCATTCTCAATAGCGGGAGGACCACCCAGGGCATCTTAGGGAAATTTTCCTTAAGTGTCGTCATTATAATATTCAGCTTAATCCATGCCAATGTGTCTTTTGTGTCGAGACTAGATGTCTTATTGGCTTTGTGGTTTCCAAAGATGGCATTTGAATAGATCCTTTCAAAATTGTTGCTATTTTGGCCTTACCTGGCCCGACTAATATCATTGAACTCCAAAGTTTGCAGGGGAAGGAAAAATTTCTTCATCGTTTCGTATGCAAGTTCACAAAAAAAACGCATGGATATATGTGTCTCCTGGAGAAGGACACTCCGTTCTTCTACGATGACCAAGCCCAACAAGCTTTTGATAATTTGAAACACACTCTGACACATTCACTAGTGTTGCACCCCCCAAATTACTCAAAATACTTTCTATTGTATGTTGTTTCCTCCACTACTGCTATTGGTATGGTTATAGTGTAGGAAGATCTTAACGTCCAAGAACACGTGATTTATTACCTAATTAAGAGTCTTCTTGACTCTGAAACCCGTTACTTGTGTGTGGAGAAGCTAGCTCTAGCTACGGTCATTGTTGTGCAAAAATTTCGTCCCTACATCTTACTACACACCACATTTTTTCTCGTGGATCAAAACCCCATGTATTAAATTTTGACTCGCCAAGTACTAGGGGGCAAGTATTCCCATTGGATCGTCATCTTACAGGAATTTGATCTCAAGTTCACTAAGGCTACTTCTAAGAAGTCCTTAGTTTTCACGGATTTAATGTGTGACCTTCCCTGTGCACTTATGAAAGCTGAGCCCAATGATTCATTTTCGAATGAATTTTTGTTCCTAATTAGAAGAACTGACCCGTGGTATGGAGATCTGATCATTTATCTCCAGACCCAAAGAATTCATCCCGACATGTCCCATGACGATCATCATCGCATCTATCACCACGCGAAGTATTATCTCATTTTAAATGATACGTCGTATCAACGTGGTATTGACTGCATTCTTCGACGATGTCTTACACACGAAGAGGGTGAACAAGTTTTGAATGATTTCCACTCTAGAGCATGTGGTGGTCATATTTCTGGGATGGTGACAGCTTAGAAAATCCTTCGCGCTAGGTATTTTTGGCCCTCAATATTCAAAGATTGTCATGAGGCAGTTAATAAATTCCCACCCTGTCGACTCTTTTATATTAAAAAGCGCACCCACCCTGCTCCTTTACACCCCGTCGTTGTCGTTGGCCCTTTCACCAAATGGGGAATTGATTTCATGCATTGTAATCCTACCTCAGCCGGTGGGCATGGTTACGTCATCGTAGGCGTTGATTATTTTACAAAATGGGCTGAGGAAATTCTTACATATGCAGAGGATGGCAAGAATGCCTCCCTCTTTTTGTTTAATCATGTGATAGCTAGGTTTGGAGTCCCGCAAGCCATAGTCACTAACCACGAATCCCATTTCCGTAATCAAATGATGGCTGAGTTGAGTGCTAAGTTGGGTTTTCGTCATGAAAACTCAACTCTGTATTATAAACATGCTAATGGTCAAGTGGAGGCGATTAACAAAGTTTTGAAAACTATGTTGCGTAAGATGGTTGGAGATCATAAACCCAACTGGAATTTGACTCTGTTTTATGCACTATTGGCTTATAGGACTTCAGTTAAAACAACAACTAGTTTCACACCGTTTCAGTTGGTTTATGGACTAGAAGTTGTCCTTCCTATCGAATGTGAAATACAGTCACTTAAAATTGTAGTAGAAACTCTCCCGAACACTTCTGTCGAAGAAGAACGATTTTTGTACTTGAAAAACCTTGATGAAAATAGAAGAGATGTTGCCTTGGCTAATGAGGAACATAAAAAATGCGTTAAGGATCAGTACGATAAGTCTGTTCAACCTCGTGTCTTTAACGAAGGTGACATGGTTCTGACTTATGATCAAAAGCATTACAAGCTAGCCTAGAGAATTTTGAATCCATGTGGTATGGTCCCTTTATCATTAGTAAAGTTGTAGAGAAAGGGGCCTACGAGCTTGTAGACTACGATGGGATACCTTTTGGGAAACCTCACAATGTGTTGTACTTGAAAAGGTACTATGCTTGAAGTCATTTCTGTGTGGTACCTTGTCTATATGTACATTGATTGACTTTTTGGTGTGTTTCTGGTATTTCAATATCGTTTTGAGTTTTTTGTTAATACTACTTATACCATGTTTTGGTTATGCAGATCATATGGCTTTTTATGGTTTTTTTTTATGGTGCTTTCCACCATACCTTGAACCTCGCTTCAACTGCTTGGGTTTTGTATTCCCTGACACATCACTTAGTCAGTTCAGGAGTGGTTTGTATTGGTCCAGATACCAATAACATTGTCGAGTATCAAGCAGTGATAGGTTTGTTGACCAAGGTTGCATCTCGGGACATTCATGACTTGGAAGTATTCATGGACACACAGCTAGTGGTTTTCCATTTGAACCGCGTTTATACCATCTGAAATCCTACACTCCTTCATCTTTTTCGAAGAGTGCGTCTGTTAGAAAGGTCGTTTGAATCAATCACCTATAGGCACATTCCTAGGTCTTATAACATGGTTGCCGACTCATTGGCAAACCACATTTTGGATTGGTATATTGCACATACATAACTTTTATAAATAAAACATGGTTCATTGTAAAGTAAAATAAACAGAAAAAGACATAAGAAACTCATGTAAATATCATTTTCCATTTGAACAAATATAAACACCGTAAATAAGTCTGAATATATATGTGTGTGTGTGTGTGTGTGTGTGTGTAGTGTTTTACAAAATATGGTCACGAGACCCTGACTGAAGCACTCTAGCTTTCAGATATACAAAAATGGCAAAAATCCTGAAGCTAGCTAGCTTTCAGTGTATACATCATGTAGAACGTCTAGTGGTGCTCATGATAGCACATGATAGCTCGTGCTACCCTCCATAGCAAGCAGTTGAATTGAACTGACACTCCAGTTGTGTGTCTCTGGTACCTCCTAGGGAGGTCATTTATTGAAGCATCTGGAATGTCTAGAGTCAACCGATTGAGGTTATCCTCCAACTCAATTAACTTGTCATCCCCTCTATGAACAAAGTGGGGCCCCACTCGTCTGTCAATCGAGGAAGATCCCCTAGGTCGTGCATCTCCAACATCTACATGAAAACATTAGGTCTCATCATCATTCATAAAAATTATAAAACATCAAAATGCAAAAAATAATCAAAATATTGAGTATTCTTCTTACCAATATCACCCCATTGAGCACCTTCCAGTAAGGGTAGATCAGGGTCCCCCCTGAAGTCAGTACCAACATACACATAGTCCTCCACCATGAGAAGTTAGTAATCCAACCAACGAAAGAATGCGCTCCCATACTTGACCTTGGCCCCATCGCCATCGGTGCAAGCCATGATCTCTACCCACCGTAGCATGCGAGGGTCTCATGCTCTTAGCTCGGTAAAAGTCACCTGAGGTCTCAAAAGGGGAACCCTATCGAAGAACAAGCTTACTAAGATGGTCCCATAGCCAAACTATTTTAACTCCCCCTGTCAACACTTAGTCAGTTGATCCTTGAAAACACTCAGTAGAGCCTTGGCCCAGTTATAGACCGTAGGTGCCATAGCCTCCAAGGCATAAAGCATATGGGATCGGGAATCCTGGTGAGCCCCTTGTCTCCCTACAACCTGCTTCATGGTAAAAAGCACCGTTTGGAGAGGAAAATCCATCACCTCCTTGATGGGAATATTTTTCCTAGACATCTGAGTCCCTAGAAAACAATGGTGATCTATGAGTTCTTATGTCATGACGTCTCCTCCTCGAGGACCCGTTAGTGAGACGTGATCACCTCGCTTGGATAATCCAGTAAGGAAGTAGATGTCCTCTATCTCCATTGTCAGTATGTAAGCACCCACCTTGAAGTATTACTACTCAGGATTCCACATCCTCAATATGTACTCCAGTAGTCTCACATGAGACTTCATGCTTGAGACATGGAAAAACTTTAGGAGCCCACAACCCCGTAAAGAAGCTATAGAAGCAAAATTTTCCCCACCTCTAGCATCATCATCCTCATGTTGTGTTTCTTTTCACACCACTATTTTGACTGAAACAGTCTGCCAAAAACCAAAATTGAAGTATTAAGACACATAATCAATCTTTAAAAATAATTTAAAAGCATTAATTTGGCTAGGTCATTCATCTTTTGGGTGCAGTCTACGGCACCGCTTCTGTCTCCTTGAGACAGAGCAGTTCCACCACCTTTTCAGGCATAAAAAGTGTGGTTCTCCATGGGCACTGCCTTTCCCGCAAAAGGGAAGAGCGTTACCCTGAGTGTTATTTTTACCCTTTGGTAAAAACCCCAAAAAATGTGCTTGGAAATGAAAAATTCAACCAAGAAAATTTTAAGGATGGTTCTAGCTTTTACCTGGAATAGACGAATCAAAAATCGGATGGGTAATGGCTCTGAAATCTTCGCCAGAAATCTGCACACAATTGCTCCAAGTGGCTCTCCAAACCTGGTAAATAGTAAAATGTTATGTTTTTACTATTCCTTTGGATTTTATATGAGATATTTTAGGGTTTTGTGGCATTATTTTAATATTTTTAATTATTTCATTAAAAATTCCCTTTTCTAAAGTCATTAAAACTTGATTTTAAATATTTATTGGAGATCTAATAGTCTTTCAAAAGGTTTTGTATAGGGATGGAAGTAAAAAGTTTTGATTATGGGTAAGTTTGTTTTTTACTTTTTCATACTTCCATAAAATGGAAAAAGTCGTCGAGCACTAATTTCGAAATTTTGGTCGTGCTCTTAAAACCCCAGTACCAAAGTTTCGAGTCAAATTTCGCTTCTTTCCAGGCTCGTTAAACCTACTCATCGCAAAAAGAACCCCTAATGGAGTCTTCTTTAAACTATTTTCGGACTCCTTAAATGTGAAAAGATTGTCGAGTGAACTTGTCTTCTTCACGCTTGTAAAAGTACTTGAAGAGTTGTCTGTATGATTGTTGTTCATATCTTTTTTGGTTTGGAATGACTAATTACAAAAAAGGAATACTCCAGCCAATCATGAACGGAAGATTTCTCTCGGGAATTATTTTATACTTTTTCGGGCCCTAGAGACTAAATCATACGAAAAAGGACCATTTGGATTCTTCTTCCGTTTTCATTCAGACTCTCTAAACATGAACGATACCGACTTAACTTTCAATGGAATAGCTAAACCAAACACTGAGAGACCCTCGTTTGGGAACGAACCCCTCCATTCTCAGGTTCGTGAAATATATGAGAATGGACTTATCTCAAGATAAGCTACAACAACTATTTGTTACCCTCTTTGGACTCGTAAAAATGAAAAGAGGCACTCATCAATCATGATGGGGAAATTAAGGGAAGGGAACTATTTCATTTTGCAAATAAATGGTAGTTAGTAGTCACCTTTGAACATGACACTTGTCTGCATTTCATTCAGTAAATTGGGTATTCATCTTGCTTCCAAGTCAAACCTCTTTCATGATTCATGACACTCCTTTGAGTCTTTCAAATAATGCATCGTTCACCGTCGCATTATGTCTTGGTATCCTCTTGGTCTAGTCAATGCTGCCAAGTATTCGGTCGTGCCACCCGATGTTCAAAGGAAAATTGAGATTTTACCTCTGCAGTCAAAACAACCTTTGTGTCAGTACCTTTTGAGTCATTCCTATGGTTACATCATATTCAAAATTCCATAACTTTGTTTTGGGTTTCGTGTCATCGATGTGGAATTCATCATGGCCCTCCTTTGATGAGACTATTCCTGTCAACTTCATCTCATCATCTAGGAATTAGTCTTAGAAACAAATTAGTACCTTGAGATTTGTATGCATTAATGACAGATTCTCTCACTTTCTACATAGGTTCATGTCATTGAACTTTGATCAAAAGATTCAATTGAGTGTTCGACATCAAATCATCTATTGACACTCAGGAGATTGTACTAGGGTACCTTGGGAATCATTGACATCAATGGTGATTTCCCTCACACTTGTTAATAGTTCTCATCATTGACCGGTAATCAAGTGGTTTCTACCATGTTCGACCTCAAAACATTGTAATCACATGGATCATATAATTGTACTTTGTGGAAGACGAGACGAAGACCCTGTGTACTCGTTAAGCACTCATTGCTTTCCCCGAGTTGCGATGGTTTCCCTATTTGAGTCCACCACCTCCTTTGCCTTTAATGCAAGAAGTGTTACCCTCTTAAGTAACGCCTATTGTCTCTTGACGATAAGTGGTGCCAACTCCTTTACCCGTTGGTCAAAATGTGGTTCCACCTTGGTAACGCTCAATCTACATAAAGGAGAAGCGATGCTCTAGTTTTAAAGAGAAAAAGAGAATATTCATGAAGCTTCTCGAAGGAAGACTTCATGGAACCCTCATCCCTACTCTTGTGGACCACCTGGACTCGATAGCCCCCCTAGTAGGATCTCCCTTCCACCTCATCCACCATTTTCTGAACCATCCCTATCCTCCCAAGGCTTATAAAACCTAGATCATCCCCCATGGTTGAGAGAGAGAAACGTTATGCTGCTGCACTGAGGTTCTGGCCAAATTGAGGGTGAGCATAGAAGGAGCAAGTTAGAGATTTTGAGGACAAGACATATCATGTGAAGGAGCATCACAACACTAAGGAAATGGTTGTAATCTTGCTTCTTCATTTTAATGCAAATATGGTTCCTTTCCCATAAAATGTATTATGTTGCAATCATTCATTTTATTATTGGATTCCTTAGTCACTAATATAGAACTGTAGACCATTTTCTGGTACCTTTGATCTTGCTTGTTTGTTTGATGTGTTTGTGCAGGTACATCCGTGGAGATTCATCACCATAGGAGACAACTACATCACATTACATAATATCCAAATGACACATTCCAGAAATATACAAGCTCTAGGGGAAGTCTTCCATCATTGTTATCACTCATTTGATCTAGATTTGAACCATTCAAACCTAGAGAAATATCTCTTGTCAGCAAGAGGTGAGAATATCTACCAACAAACTTTCCTCATAACTCGATGTAGGATTACTTAGTTAACAAGATAACTTAAGTGTCATCATGCAATAGGTGTAACTAAAGTGTCTTGTTTTAGTTTAACTAAAGTGTCATAATGCAAAACACTTTAGTTAACTAACTCCTTTGTTTACTAACACTTTAGTTAACTAATCTTAACTGAAATCATGCTGATTGATTTACTAAAGTGACCACTATGATTTCTCCTTTAATTAATCAAGGCATACATTATTAATTGAACTGAAGCTTAACAAATCAAGTTGCTTTTGTCAATTGAAGTCTTCTCATGATCAATTCAAATTCTCTTTGTTCTCTATGCATTTTATATTTATCTCTTATCTTATATGCATGGCCAATATGTGTTAACTTTAATTTATCTATTATATCAAATTATACAAAGAAGATTTGTCATATTTTTTTATCATATTATATTAGTCTCGGACCAAGTGATCATATGCTAAAGTAATTCACTCTATAGGTGGCCAGTTTCGAAAGGAGACTTAATAACAATCAATGACTATGGTTAGTAATACATCACAAAAAATTAATTCTTCAACATGTAAATCATTTATCTCTATAGCTGGAAGTCCAGCCCATGGGTACCTACTATAACTGGAGGTCCTCATGAGAATCTAACTACCTCTATAATTGGAGGTCCACATGAGAATCTGACTTTACATACAAGTACGGAGCCTTGTCCAACAAGACTTTACAATATCATCACTATACAAAAGTATTCACCTCTATATGGGAGGAATTTTTAATTTAGCAAAGCTTAGGATCTTCAGGCTTTTAGTTGAACCTCATTGTGAAAGAAGTTTGAAGAAGGAAGAAGAAATTCACTACAATGAGCAAACAATCATGGTGAAATTGAATAGTCAAGAGACAAAATTTTGTAACCATAACATTACTCTTATAATCATTTATCGATATGAAATACATCCATAATACAAATAAGGAATTTTGAATCCTCTAGAAGTGATTCAAACCCCACGACTTGGACTGACTCTAGAGATCACTAATTATGGGAAAATCACCACTAGAGACTCACTGGTGTAACTTCGGACAACTGAATCAGTTCACAATTAGTTAATTGTCCAAGGTAGGTGAGAAAAGGTGCCTAACCTCCTTAAATCATGAAAAGTGACGCTAGGGTAACTGAAGATAAACTAACTGATTCCCATCAGAGAATAACTCAACACATACTAGGGTGAATTGATGGTGGGACTCACATGACTTAGTGTGGGTTCCTAAATTATAGGGATTGGTCTTTGTAACTCCTAAACTCATGTAGACTAGCGCATTAAGTGGTAGGAGGGCCCTATATGAGTTACCCATGGCACTAGTGAAGTGGAAACATACTCCTAAGAAAGGAAACTGACATTTAAACTATGGTGGTCAAGGGGGGATTATAATTAATCCTAACACCCCCCATTAATCTAAAATTGGACAACTTGGGCCTGACAACTGAGACCAAAGGTCACCCATACAATCTAATTCAAAAAAGTAAGACAAATTTTCCCTGAGTAAAAAACTTTGTGAGAAATTTCTACAGTCTTCACCTCTGTAGAGAAGTAATGCAGTGTGATAGTCCTTGTGTGCACTAGTTCCCTGGTACAGTTCATGTGAACCTCTCCACCTTCTTCCAATATGATGATAGATAGGATAAGAAAGGTTGTTGCTTTTGCATGAAAACTTGCCTCTTTCGAACTTCTGTGACAGTATGGAAGAGTTCAACTTGGAATTCCATGCCCTAGGGGAATGCTTGAGCCCATACAATGGATTCCTCACCCTTGCATGTCAAGAGAGAATCATCAACATACCCCTTAGAATTTTTCATGTGGATTTATTCTTCCAATTTACCATCTAGAAAGTTATGTTTGTCTCTTCTTTATGGAGGAAGAGAGACACTATCCAATGTCATTGTTCTTCAGTGACTCATATTCCTTATACATGGATTCATGTCTTGGTGGATCATGGCAAGCAACTTTGTAGAACCGTTGATTAGACCTCACCATCATGTAGCATCTCTATGGGATTTTATAGCACCTCTCTGGGAGAGGTGGATTTGCATTACATAGCGCAAGGCTCTCATCTTGAAACTGAGATCTAGTTCTTCTTTTGTCAAATGAATCTCCAACCATGTTCCAAACAGCCTCGATGAATTTTTTAGCCTATTTAGGCCTAGGAGCTGGAGTAGGGACTAGATCTGGATCTGGTTATGTTTGAACTTCATCTTCAATACCAAGATCTTATTCAACTTGGTCCTCTTCTTCAAATTCTGAATCTGAAACATCAATGGAAACATCATCATATGCGAAAGGTTTAGGTATAATGAATTTGCCTTCCCTTTTAAATGGTTGCAGAGATTGCACTGTATCTGAGCATGGAAGAAATGTGAGAACTCATATTCCTTAGGCATGGTTTGCAACACCTTTCGCTATCAGCGTCCCATTAAAGATATCTAATATGTCCACTGAGTAAGGTTCAAATACAACTCGCTTTGGTGATCCTATATGAGTCATCTGATATACAGACAACAAATTTGTAGCTAAAGAGGTAACATATAAGACATTTTTGAACACTCCATGCTCTAATTTTATTGTACCCTCCCCTTCAGCTTGGATTTGAGTGTCATCTCCCATGTGAATACTTGGACCATTAGTAGTATTTAATGAAGAGAATGATTCTTTGGAGGAAACCATGTGGTTGGAGGATCCTAAATCAATGAGGAAGGCTTGAGATTTTGAAAATACATCCTTCAGTGCATGGCATCTCTCACGATATTCAGTCTTGTCTCTAGAATCAACCCTCCTTGTGCCTTCAAGGAGGACAATATTATGTTGTTCAAGGAGTCTTGACATCTGATATACGGTTTTCTTCATACAACCTTTCTATGTATGGTTTCCTTTCTTACAATAGGAGCACTTTCCCTTGTCAAACCTTTGATGTTTGTCCTTCTTAGAGCCTGAGGCTCCATCTGATGGATCAAACTCCTCCTTTGGTTCGAATTCAATGTTCCTCTTATTTTTTCCTTTATGCTTCCCCTTTGCTTGTGCATTCTTGTCTCCTTAGCCAAGAGAGCTTGATTTTTGGAGGCTTTGGGGGATCCCATATTTATCGGCTTATCTTTTTCCTGAATAAGAGATTCTATGAAGGAATCAAGAGATGGCATTCTCCAATTTGGATTTGTCAGTATCCCAAAGTGAAAGGTGGATACAAACCCTGAGAATAATGGGCCAAGTTTTCTCAGAATAGAGAGCACAAATTGCTCATCCTTCTTGTCAATCCCACACTTCTTGCACTACATGACCAAGGATTTGGATTTGGATAAGAATTGCTGGATGGTTTCGAAATTTCTAGGTTGAAGAGAAATCAACTCATTCTCCATAATATGGCCTCCCAACTCATCATGCTTGCCAAATAGTGCTTTGAGCTTCTGCCATACTTCCTTTGGAGTTTTTAATTGATTAAGATGGAACAATAACTCCCTGGAGATATGAATGCACATGAACCAAATGCTTCCACCAACTTGTTTAGATACTTCGACTTCCCTAAAGGTTGCTGGGGTTTGACCTTCTTTCCCATAGTGACCATGTATGTTAAACACTTAATGATGACACATTACACCATATAATGTGGATCATTACTCCCTATATTGTGGTGCATTACATATTATTTGTGTAGGCTTGGGTCTATTAGTTTTTATTATACACCTTTATCTCCTATATATAGGAAGGAGATTTTCTCATTTTAGTCATCATAGTATCTTATCTTGTCTTGTGTACTCAGTACATTGTGTAAGGAGGTTCCTCCCTCGAAGAGGATTGCTATTTATCTATGTTATTTATTGTTAAGGTGTGGATTACTCTCTTATTGTCTATTTCTTCTCTTTTTATGCTATATCTAGGACTTGGCTACATAACATTTGGTATCAGAGCTCTTTCCTCGGGACTAGATTCTGAAAATGAGTCATCCTGGCACATTCGCTACAAATTTTTTTATACAAGGATTCAGAGATTGCGGTTGAAAACCCACTTCCAAAACAAACCAAAATATCTCCAGTCCAAAATTCAAATCCTGGTCCATTACAGTTCGTATCTAATTGCGGAGGAAGCTATGGTTTTTTACTAGTCCTACAACAAGTCCAAAACATGTGTTCTTGGGAAAAAGATAATATCGGAGGCATCCAAGATCCAAATTGAGTGAGACTAGTTTCATATGAAAGAAGAAATACCAAGGTATATTTGGTAGAAGTTTCAGCTGCAGGGGGAAAAAAAAAAAGTGGACACATGGAATACAGTACAAGTGCGCTATTCTGGATAGGACAAAAATAAAAAGATTTGGTATATTTGCAATAACTTTTTGTTGGTCAGATCTACGACATTGGAAAGAGGACAAATCAGGGTACCAAAGGCCAAATTTTCATACTCAGAGGAGCTGAAATTCAAATTTTACCTCAGTTAAAAGTTGGCCCTAAAAAGTCCTCCAATCAGGGTTTGAAAAAGGTACGTCATTTTGCATTTGGATAGATTTAGTAGAAGGATCTATTTGTGGTAAACCCTAGGGTGTGATATTGTTAAAAATTCCACCAAAAGGAAGTGGAAAGAATCACATTCCACTCAAACCCCAAGAGGATTCATCCCCGACATACGAGGAAATGGAAGACATTTCTTTTAGAGTGTCCAAGTTGGAAGATATGATTAAAGGAAATGTGAAAATTCATGACTTTGCTAAATTGGAAAAGAAGATGGCTACTAAAGAGGATCTTAAAGGGATGGATACTAAAGAAGATATTCAAGACTTGAAGGAATTTGTGAAGGATATCAAACATAAATTTATTCCTCAATTATCTACACAAGAAGAGGATAAGGAGGAAAAAGATGACTTATTCCAGTCACATCTGGAGAAAATTGAAAAACAATTGGAGAGTAGGAAGTTTGAGTCCTCAAAAGTTGATGACTCACTACAACATCATGGGTTGAATTCAGGTCCAAGAAACTACTTTATCCCCAATATTTACATGATAAATATTGATGTCAAGGATCCAATCACGTGGATTTATCAGATGGAGAAATTCTTTGATCTGCACTAGGTGCCCACTATGCAAAATGTAACTATTGCATCCTTGTATTCAATTTGTATGGTACCAATGAATTTGTGACCGTAAAAGGAGTCTATTATATCTTGGTATATATTCACAAAAGAATTTATTGCACATTAAGGGGATATAACAACACCTTCTTTAGTCAGTTGGTAAATCTTAAGCAAAAAGATTTAGTTACAAAGCACATCAAGCAATTTCAGTAGCTAAGTCTCAAAGTGAAGAATATTTTAGAAGATAATTTGTTAGATCTATTTACTGGAACCTTGAAATATAACATTCAACTGAGGTGTGTCTCTTTGAACCATCATTGCTAGAGAAGGCTTTCATCATGGAAAGGAAGGTTGAAAATAAAAATATGACAATGACTACTAGAAAGGCCTTCTCCAACACATATAGAGAAAATAATGTTCCTTATTCTAAGAAACCATAAGGCTTTTTCCTTTTCGAAGCAAATGAAATATGTTTAAGAACTTTGAAAAACACGGGACTTCTTCTTTCTTTATTACTTTTTTATTTTTCAAAGATAATTGAAAAACAAGCGTACAAAGAACCTATATGAGACTGACAATGTAGCTACAAATGATTTTTTTTAGTTTTCTTTTCAAAAATAAAAAGCTAATGCAAACTAATGCAACTAAGCAAGATAGAAAATGTGAGTATGTATACATGCAAGAAAGAGTATTCAGATCTTATAATTACAACTTTGACAAGCACTGCAAATCTGGCCTAAAACCCTACTTGGGATGAACTACTAGATTTGGAAGACAAGTAGATCAAAAGATTGGGAAAATTGAAAAGTTCAGACTACTACTAAAGCAATTGGATGCATACAAGCATACCATAGAACTGATAGAGGTCAAGAAATCACATAACCACTTACACTTCAAACAATAAATCCAAGAGGAAAGACCTAAACAAACTTGCACATGAATTCAAACCTAACCAACTCAACATAAACTTCTAATACAAGTTACAGTGAAATGCACCAAGTAACAGATCGGTACAGACCTAGGAAGCAACCCTACAGGAGTAGTCAAGTGCCAAAAATACTCAAAAAAGGGGAGACCCTAGAGTTTGAGCACCTCCTACCGGAAATTGTGATTGTCAAATTGACAACCCGTGAGTCAATCACGACTGTTATGAAGAAAACCCATGATTACAACCTGAAAACCGCAACTGTTAGCACAACAAGCCGCAAGTGGATATAATTTTTTTCAAAAGAAAAATAAAAGGACCAGGGGTCCAAAACACATAACAATACTGAGTGAAACACAGATAAAAGCAGATCACGGCATAAACAAAAGAGAAAAATGAACTGGAAAGTTGATTGGAAATTCCCCAACACAAACTAGACTCCCCAGCAGAGTCGCAAGTTCTGTTTTGAGGGATATCTACCTTATGACTTGGGGTCTTAGGTTCACCAACATACTAGGTTTTGGCTTGCAGAAATAAAGGATTACATAAAAATATAGGAGAAGGATAGGGTTAGTAGAACATGCACCTTCTTACTGACGGTTGATCTAAGCTTTATCCTTCTTCTTCAAATGCTCCTCATGCTCCTGATCTTTTGTACCTGCAAAAGAGATTGATGTTCTTCCACATAAATCATGATTGTTATATAAATAAATATGAAAATATTATAATTGCATATAAGAAGGAATAACAATACATTTCATAATTCATAACAACAAGAACATGTGCAAAGACAGTATGGAAGAAATTCACTCTTTATTAAGAAGTTTCAGGGAACATTACAACCCTGTCTGATACAAGTTTCTCTGCAGACCAAGAAACTGAGTTCTCTTCCTCCTCTTTCCAATTGATTCCTCTAGCATAACCTTTCTCTCCAAACTTGCTTCCCCTATCCTCTACCCCTGCCCTCTATTTATACTTGCTAGTGAGGATAAGTTACAAGGCTTGGGATGGTTAGGGGAGTTAGGGAAGTTATGATTTCAAACCCAACTGCCCCTAGACTAATTATGTTTAATTTTTTAATCTTGTCTTAAGGAACTCACGAGTGACTCGCGAATTCTATGAAGGAAACTCGTGAGTGTAATATTTCCTAGTTGACTCACGGGTTGCATATGAGCGTACTCGTGAGTGACACGTGACTTGTCACAAGAGGACACATGAGTATAAAACAAACTTCTTTATAAATATGGGCAAAGGTAAAGGAAGGAGTATGTATTAAGGCTTCACTTCATCTATAGTGTTTAGGAAACTTCAATCCACATTGTCCTTTTGTGTACCGACACATTTGGTGTTATTACTCAAATGGAGAAGTGTTGTTTCATAGCATAACATATTCCCATCCTAACCTACATCCACATCCTCCCTATCCTTCCTCTGCCAGTAATAATATGGATGTCAACTTTATCAACCTGACCATGTATAGAGTGGTAGTGTCATCTGAATAGCAGACCTAGCCTTTCCTAGCAGGAATCCGACCATCATCATCACAACAACATGGCGAGCGTTTCTCAGCATGGCCCTCCCACGACCCCAAGTATTATAGTAACATAGGGTGGGAAATACATCCATCCCTCTCAACATACTAGGTCTATAACCTATCAAATCATACTATGTTGCTATCAAAGTTATCGACCTGTTTCATTGTATCATCCACTTTGGTTTCTAAGTTTTACTGCATAAATAAGTTCTTATTCAACATATCATATCAAATCCTTGCCTATCACATAACCCTTGTGGGTAATATTTCTCCCAAAATACATAATTTTAATAATATTTCCATTCAATCATCAATTGATCCTCATCAGTATCATTCATTCTTATAGAAACAAAATGCATCATAGGTAACCTAACATATAATAATTCAACTGATCATATCATAGAAACGATATCCACATACCACATTACATTTTATCAATGGAAATAAATCAAACACCTAACTATCATCATAAGTAAAGAAAAAAATTCGATAGTCAACATATTATCCACATAAACATAGTAACATCATAATCATAACAACATCATAAACATAGTAACAACATATAATCCAGTCCATCATATCATAAATACAATTTACTTATTTGAACTAAGTCCAACAGATACTAAGCAATAAAAATGTAGCATGTCTATCTGAAAATATGTGTAGTCAAAATTCGGGGCATTACACATCATGAGAGTAAGTCAAACCGCCCATCTCAACAACTCTTCGCATAAGACTTGACATCTTCAAGGTTCATAGTATCTACCTCGTTGTCTATTTTATAAAAGAATATTTCACAAGAAATATCTTATGCTCTTTATCAGTTTAAGTTGACATCAATCCCCACAAAATATGATGTTAAGCTATATGCTATGGCATCCCTCACCTCTCAACCAACCTGCCAAGGTAGCCTCCATCATTGATCGTAAAGTAACAAACCTTGTAGATGAGATACAAAGAGAGGTGGAGGTCGAGGAAATGTTGGATCCCAAAAGGCACCTATTTAATTATGCATTCAACTTTTTCCAAACCTGTAATATTTGGATGGAAGGTCCACATAATATGGCCTAATGTTCTCAAAAAACTCGGCATAAGCAAATCTCACAAAATAATGAGGTACATCATCATTCCATGTTAATCTACCATAGGCTGTGAGGAATCGATCATAGAGATGACGCATGTTGTAATCAATCAGATTGCATGGTTACCAATGATACACATATAAATTCATATAACAGTAATAGACAAGAGACAAGGAATGGTAGACATAATAACGGCTTATATTACTCAAGAACACATGTGGGTTCATACAATAAACCGAACCAAGTATCTATCCAGCTCTACAACCAATATATATCATTTACAAAACAGTTACAAGAACTACCTGTTGGTTCAACTAACCAGCACGACCTATGAGGTCGACATAATCTACAATTAATCGACTAGAGGATCTAGTCGACTTGGTCGACTAGGTTCCTCCAACATCTCCCCCAGCACAAAATCTTTCTTTGTCCTGAAGAAATGAGGAGATGATAATATTCAGTCTTTGAGTAGTGAAGATTATGTGTTGTTCTTCATTTATGGATTGTGTTGCCTTATGGATGGTTGTTTTTGAATGCACACTTCTACAATAGATTCTGCAGTGACTGATAGCTGGTATTGGAATTCCTCCCAAGTGCGAAGTGCTTTCTGCATGTCTATAGTTCCGACAATGGAACCAATGTTGCAGTAATCAATCAGATTGCATGGTTACCAATGATACACATATAGATTCATATAACAGTAATAGACAATAGACAAGGAATGGTAGACTGAATAATAGCTTATATTACTCAAGAACACATGTGGGTTCATACAATAAACCAAACCAAGTATATATTCGGCTCTACCATCTATATATATGATTTACAAAACAGTTACAAGAACTACTTGTCAGTTCAACCAACCGACATGACCCATGAGGTCGACATAATCTACAATTAGTTGATTGGAGGATATAGTCAGCTTGGCCAACTAGGCTCCTCCAACAATGCACAATGTGAAGGTGTTTCAAATATTTCACCTTCAACATTAACTGCTTGGGTCCTTCTTTAAAATTAGGCGTTGAAATTGCTTGTTTTTTTTATACCTTCTTCTCTATCACGGGCCACTTGTTATGACCCATCACCTATTCATGTTGCCTCTGCGTCTATTGAATGAGACCATCTGTGTCTAGCCCAAGATTTTCATATACATCAATGAATTTTCCTAGAGAGTGCAAAACTATCTCCAAGCTTTGTCAACTATCGTCAAGGAGTTCCAAATTAGCAAGATCTCCCTTCAATTTTGCATGGTGGGATTTGCAACATTGAAGGGTCAATTTTTTAACATCATTTTCCAAGGAATATCTTTGAATATACCTAAAGGATGGGTCGTTATGGGCATACAATCATCCTCTTATTTAATATTGACCCTCGGTTGACCTTCACCCCCCAAGTGTTGTAATATTTAACCAAGTGTTTGTAATATTTGGATGGAAGGTCCGAATAATATGGCATCATGTTCTCAAAAAACTCGGCATAAGCAAATCTCACAAAATAATGAGGTACATAATCATTCCATGTCAATCTACCATAGGCTGTGAGGAATCGATCATAGAGATGACGCATGTTGTAATCAATCAGATTGCATGGTTACCAATGATACACATATAGATTCATATAATAGTAATAGACTAGAGACAAGGAATGGTATACACAATAACGGCTTATATTACTCAAGAACGCATGTGGGTTCATACAATAAACCAAACCGAGTATCTATCCGGCTCTACAGCCTAGATATATCATTTACAAAACAATTACAAGAACTACCTGTCGGTTCAACCAACCGACACGGTCTATGAAGTCGACATAGTCTACAATTAGTCGACTAGAGGATCTAGTAGGATTGGCCGACTAGGTTCCTCCAACATCTCCCCCAACACAAAATCTTTCTTCGTCCCGAAGAAATGAGGAGATGACAATCTTCAGTCTTTGAGTAGTAATGATTCTGTATTGT
The DNA here is from genome assembly GCA_001517045.1 of Pseudotsuga menziesii. NCBI lineage: Eukaryota > Viridiplantae > Streptophyta > Pinopsida > Pinales > Pinaceae > Pseudotsuga > Pseudotsuga menziesii. The sequence continues at coordinate 478,652 of LPNX010826811.1, forward strand.
TATTCATTTATGGATTGTGTTGTCTTATGGATGGTTGTTTTTGAATGCACACTTCTACAATAGCTTCTACAGTGACTGATAGTTGGTGCTGGAATTCCTCCCAAGTGTGAAGTGCTTTCTGTATGTCTATAGTTCCGGCAATGGAACCAATGTTGTAATCAATTAGATTGCACAGTTACCAATGATACAAATATAGATTCATATAACAGTAATAGAAAATAAACAAGGAATGGTAGACAGAATAATAGCTTATATTACTCCAGAACACATGTGGGTTCATACCATAAACCGAACCAGGTATCTATCCGGCTCTACGGTCTATATATATGATTTACAAAACAATTACAAGAACTACTTGTTGGTTCAACCAACCAACATGACCCATGAGGTTGACATAATCTACGATTAGTCGACTGGAGGATATAGTCGGCTTGGCCGACTAGGCTCCTCCAACAATGTACAATGTGAAGGTGTTTGAAATATTTCACCTTCAACATTAACCGCTTGGGTCCTTCTTTAAAATTAGGCATTGAAACTGCTTGTTTTTTTATACCTTCTTCTCTATCCTAGGCCACTTGTTAGGACCCATCACATATGCATGTTTCCTATGCATCTATTGAATGAGACCATCTGTGTCTAGCCAAATATTTTCATATAGATCAATGAATTTTCCTAGAGAGTGCAAAACTATCTCCAAGCTTTGTCAACTATCGTCAAGGAGTTCCAAATTAGCAAGATCTCCCTTCAATTTTGCATGGTGG